>CM002485.1:22286980-22329561 GCA_000325765.3 Leersia perrieri | reverse complement strand
GGGTTCGACGAATTTTTCGTTGCGAAATTCCTTTTAGAAGATTGCGTTTTCGCCCTAGGAAGTTTGTACCACAACTTTGCACCTACTTGAGAAAATTCCACCGACCATATCTTACATCGGATTGAGCTGTAACTTTCCGAGTTTGTTTTTGGTGCTCTCCTGGTCGTGAGAAAAATAAGGAAAAAAAAACAACCACCCACCCACCCACGCGGCGGCGGGTGCCGCTCAGGGACATCACCAACTTCTTACTCGCCACCGCTGCAACAGATGCTACCGAGTTGGGGGAGCCGCTGGAGGGGTCGTCGGAGCACGCGGAGGCGAAATTCCCGCCCGTACCGTCTCCGGCACCGGCGCAGAACTGGCTTGCCGGTGGTGAGGCGTTGAAGCCGGCTAGATGCTCTCTCTGCAAGGAGTTCAGATAGGCTTTAGTTGTATAGTGGATGTGATGGGATTCGATTGTCCCTTTTGCAGCATCATATCCTTTTGAGATATGGATTATTCCCCAACAGCATAGTTCCTATTTCCATGAAATCGACAAGGATATGAGCTCATGCCAAAACTGAATACTGCACAGCCATCTATTTCCTCTGTCAATGCAAGTGTCAGTATCCAATTTGTCCTTTAATTGTCTTGCTCGATTCAGTTTCTATTTCAATCTGTTCATGCTCAGTACTTGCCATTAAATTGTCTTGCTCGATTCATGTTGTCAAATGGTCCTCTGATTATCCAATTTGCCCTTTCAATCATGTATGAATTTAAAACAATCTTGTTATGGTTATCTCTGAAATATATTCTTTTAGCAATCCGGATTTTTAGCTAAGCTTTAGTTTGGTAAATCTGAATAGGAACTTTTTTATGAAACTGTCATGCAAAACTGTGAACCTACAGTTTGTCACACCTGAGTCAAACCTGTGATGCAAATCTGAATAGGAATATGCTTCATCTTCAGTTTCAGTTAAGCATTTTTAATTGTCCAAGTCAAGCAGAGAATTATCTGAGAATTGACCTGTTAATCGAGGCCTACTGATGGCAGTAGTGCTAGCTGGTTCTATCTGAATTTGTACTGCAATGTGCCTATTGTGATGACAGCAAGGTTATGATAGTAGTAAACCTATCTGTTGTTTTGGTTTGAACTGCATGAGCGTGGGCATGGTAGCTCTGAATCTCGCCCTCTTATTTTAGACTTGGATGTAGCATTGTTGTTAAGGTTACCAGCTTATTTGAGGGCTTGTTCACTTTCTTGCCAAAAAAACCTTTCCAAGTTTTAGTAATGCCAAATTTTGGCAAGATGGTGATGGTGGTGTTTAGTTTGTTACCTTTCTAAATTTTGGTAGAAATTCTAAAAGGAGAAAGTTCTAGAAATTACCAATATTTGACAACTTGCCAAAATTTTGGCAATACCAACAGATGGTATGATTGGAAATGGCAATAAACTGAACATGCCCAATTATATGTCCCAATAGACTTGATGTAGGTCAAATGGTTTGGTAGTGATATACTGACACACCCAATTATATGTCCCAAAACAAAAATAATTATAGTCATGTTTCTCTTATTTATGCAAGATAATATTCTATCAAATAGCCACACAATGGAATACACAGATGCATTTGTAGTTGATCCTATTTACATGCAAAGCATTAAACAGCTTACAGACGGACCCTTTGTCTGTGGGTTGTATGGGTTGTTTGTACATCTGTCTGCATGATAGCTTCGAGGTGCTTGGAGACACACCCCCGTCTGTGGGCTGTACATGCCCTAAGGCTGTGTTCATTTCTATCCCTTCCACTCGGAATAGTGTATGCACGCAAAACGAGAAACGTCATTAGCATATGATTAATTAAGTATTAGTTATTTTAAACTTCAAAAAGGATTAATTTGATTTTTTAAAACAACTTTCGTGTATAAAATTTTTCCAAAAAACACATTTTTACACACATTGGAAAGCGTGACACGGAAAAAAAACACTATGCCGAGTTGCCCATTTACCACAAATGAACATAGCCTAAAGGGCATTGCAAGTGAGATTTTCATATCAAAATTCATCTAGAGGTTTAGGGTACAGAGGCTACATAGCTAAAGGAGGCTGACAACGAAGACAGAACCGAAGAACGAAGAGGAAGAAGATGAAGTCCATGCTGCGTGTATGGAGCGTCAACCTTATATTGATTGTTTCTTAGAATGTATCCACACCTGGGATGCTATTAGTTCTATTGCGGTTATCTTTGGTCTGGAAAACCAAGGCAAACTCAGCTTTTCTTCCTTTATTCTGCAAGAATGATGATGTGGTAATGACTTCTCTGCTAGGATTCATTCTTTTAATGAACTAGCAAAGATGCCTGTGCGTTGCAACGGGACTAAAAGTTTGTTGAAAGATATGCATGTAGCACATTTATATTTGTTTTGAACGCATCTGTTTTTCTTTATCACCAGGAAATATCATGCTTGAATAACATAGCATTCTTCCTACGATGCATAAGAAAACTCAAGAAAGCTAATGGTGATAGCTTGTAAGAAGTGAAAAAAATATAATTAAAAGCGTAATGAACATACATGGCTCCATATTAGTGTGCAAGTTTATACAAAATGTACGGTGTACTGAAAAATTACCAGACTTAAGTAACTAAAACAGAAATATGATCCAAGGAAATTGGCGTGCCGATAGCTCTAGTAGGCCACAAGGCAATTTTAACACTTGTTAGAACATTCATGTCACATTGTAACCGCCAATTTGGCCTGGAAAACAAGAAATATGCTATTCTTGTGAGCTTCTAGCAAGCTTTGACAGATTCTAGTTGAACTGTGGATGTAGATATAGGAGTCACAACAAATTGGATCGAAAAGGTATTTGCACAATCTCCATGACTTCAGAGACAGATTCAGCTTGAAGTAACATACTACCTTAGCATATATTATAAAGATGTTTCTACATTTTATAGATCTTGCATAATTATTTTCACAGTTGATGATCAGGGAAGCAAACCCATGTAATGATTTGTATTCATTATTTCCACGTACGGTTGTAAAATAATGAATCACTGAACGCAGTAAAAGAAATAAAGTCTACATAAATATATTTAATTAGAACACTACTCATTGGCTTGGAAAAGAAACATCTCCTTTTGCTATATTGCAGCAAACCAATAAGTCCTATGCATGCCAGATCGAATAGTTTTAAATTTGCCAGCTGTTACATACGAGCCAAAAAGAAAGCTAACAGGTAACTCGATATGATCTGACGGACGTTTGGTGCATGTAGCGGCAGTAGCGGGCGAGGCCACACGCGCGGTTTTGACTCGTCGTAATTTACTCATTGCCGGTGTGGGTATCGAGGGCGCGGCGCGTGATATGGCCACTGATTGCACTTACTCCTGTATCATATCCATGGTTAAGGCGCATCATATCGACGCTGGAGCAGCTCCTGCCCTGCCGTCCTTTCCCGTCCGCATGCATGGTTAGCGATCTCGCGCACCTAAGATGCAGATTTGGGGCAGGAAAGTGAACCCGACCTACCGAAGCCGAACCAAAAAAAAAAAAGTGCCAATAAAACGGAAGGAAGCGCGAGATCGCGCAGACTCGCACCGAGGGATCGGACGTGGGCGACGTAGATCGGAATAAAAATACGCTACTTAACTTAAACATAAAAAGGACAAAAACATTTTTTATTTAATTTTATAATATATATAGAAATAGGAGGATAGCCTTTTTTTTTATAAAAAAACTGAAAGAAGGAATAAATGTCGATTAGCATGGCGTTCCTGAATTCTAGTGTTGGTTTGCACGAATTTTAATATATTTTTCTCATTGTAATGCATGGACACTCAACCAGTGACCTATAAACGTTGATTGTCAGGAAGGATCCTTGGTAAATCTGGGCCATTAGATTTTAGAGGACTCACAATCAACACACTAGCGTTAGCGTAGTATAGATTATGTCCCATCGTTGGCCACACGTCGACGAATCCGCACGCCAGAGCCATCCATCGTTTATGGTGTGCTTCGGGAGAGAAAACAGGAAGAACAGGTCGTGGGAGAGAAAACATGAAGAAATTAAGGTTGTGGAACAGGAAACGTAAATCAATAACATGAGAACGTCGCCGATTCCTCCGATCTGGTCTTCTTCGTCGGAGATCATGCATCGTTGAGCCGTCCAAATCTGGGCCGCCCGTCGCCGTTACCGTTGGGAAACCGGATTCCGGCCTTGACATGAACGTGCGTTGCAAAAATCCGCCTTCCTGGCCTCCTGTATACTATAGGACAAAAAAAAGGAAACGGAATCGGTAAAAAGCTAGGAGTGGGCTTGATCTTTTCCTTCCAGCTGGTGCAACCGAAATCGGAATCGGAACCGACTCGATCTTTTCCTTCCTTTATATTATTGTTAGTGGATCCTATACCCTATGTATCTCGTACAAACGCGGCCGCGCCCACTCGATCATCAATTCCACCATATATATATCGATCTGATCCGATCCGAAGCATGCGGTCGACGTCGTCGTCTAAGCGGCAATACGGAGCAGACAGAGGAAGCAGAGAGGAGGAGGAGAGATGCGTGGTGAAGAGGCAGAGGCCGGAGAAGAGGAAGAAGCATCTCTATCTGATGCTAGATGACTGGGAGCACGGCTACCGCATGCACAAGATCGACGTGGACTCGCCGGCCTTGTCGGATCCTCGGCTCCCTGAGCCCGCACTGCTCCAGTTCGGAACGCCGCCGACATCCCAACGGCGGTACGGCATGTGCTTCTCCGCCTTGGGAAGCAGCATCTTCGCCACTCAACCTCCCGACACGCCCTCCCTCGTCTACGACACGGACACGGGTGGCCTCACCGTCGGCTCTCCCCTCCCCGACACGCTCCGCGGCGGCGGCCCCGGCATCACCGTCTCCATCGGCGGCAAGATGTACGCGTTATACGCTTACAGTACTTGCCAACCGCACCCCTTTGAGGTGATGTCGTGGGCCACCGACACCGACGACCCGTCGTCGTCGTCGTCGTGGTCATGGAAAACCGTGCCCTCGCCGCCGCCTTATGGAGAATACCGCGAGATCACATCCTACGCCGTGCACCCGGACGACCGCACCTTGTTCATCTCCGTGCGGGAGTGTTTTGTGGAGCACGGTGGTGCCAAGGGCACCTACTCTTTCGACACCAAGCATTGCGAGTGGAGGTGGCACGGCCACTGGATGCTACCATTCCAGGGTCAAGCCTACTACGACGCCGAGCTCGACGCATGGGTTGGCCTCCACAACACCAGCAGCAGCAGATCAGATGCAGCAGCAGCTGCTGCTTCGGGTGCAGGAGGTTACGTCTGCGCCTGCCGGGTCGCCCACCGGAGCATCGCCGTGCAGCCGCAGCCCGAATGGAAGATACTCAACGAGAAGATGTTTTCCAAGGATCCACCAGAGAGGCAGCGGCTGGCGGCGTCCTATCCCGGGATACAGCCCACCCTTGTCTACATGGGCGGCAGCAGCTTCTGCCTCCTCGAGTATGTGCTGCCTGAGGGAGCCTTGTTTGATGATGCCAGCTGCTGCAGCAGCCTTCTCCTCCTCCGTCTCACCATCTTCGGCCTCAAGTACGACCATAAGGGAGACCTGCGCACTTCCATCCACCGGACCAATGCCTCCTATCTACTGTCCAAGCATGACCGCTCCTATTCTCCTGTTGCCTTCTGGATGTAGCTACGATCGAGCTAGTCATGCATGCACTTATGTGTATTTTTCTTTTAAAGAAACGTACTACACTGCAGGGAGTTAAACAACTTTATTGAAAGGAAATAAAATTACAATCCATTAATTGTCTAAACTTCTACACCCCGTGAAATATAATCTGCAGCATTTATAACTTTTGCACACAGCCTAGTACATTACCAAGGATAGTGTATATGTTCCTTGGTAGCTGACGCAATATACTCATTAGGCTTTCTGAAGCAACAAGGAGCATACCTTTCATGTTTCGTCTCTTGATCACTCTTCATTGGCAGATGACCTCCATCAAATATAAGGATTGGTTTCACGACCCTATGCATGCAGGGTCCCGTGGGCGTGGTCGGGGGGACCTCCCATGCGTGGTCTTTCTTAAAAAAAAAAAAAGTAGTACTCCCTCCGGTTTTTTTCACATGTCGTTTCGGACAGCACAAAATTGCCGTGTGAGACGTATGTTTACACCTCCGGGCTCCGGTATCAATCTCAACATGCAAGAAATAAAATAAATAAATAATACAAACATGCAGTAGTAGTACCGTTGGCGTTGGATAAGCTAGCTAGCAAATACGAGTATTAATCATGCAGACGTCGGCGGCGACTGGTGGTGGAGGAGGATTCACCTACGCCGCCCATCGGCATGCATCGACGGCGACTGGACGCCTCCACATCGCCCACCGGGTACATCTGCTCCTGCATGCCACGTGCGAGAGCTAGGCCGGCCGGCCGGCGTGCAAGTTGGGGAATGATCGATCGAGAAGCTGTTCGATTACGTACTACATGCATGGATTCGACATTAGTTAGCAGCTGCATCGGCGATATATCCGCCTCACCGCCAGCTTCCGGTTCAAGTATGACAAGAAAGATTAACGGGGAGCTCGATCGTCGGCACACTCGCACCTACGTCTACTCCAAGTACGTACGTCGCCGGCTAGCTTCCTTCAACCATCACGTACGCTTTCTGCAGGGTGCCAGTGCCTTCATCTATGAAACGTACTACTACTGTATGTTAATTCAGACATCATTACAAAAGGTTCTTAATCTGCCCCAGTAACTTGCTGGCAACAAACCCTGCCACACTAGACAACAAGACACGCGCAACAACTGGTGATTAAATAAATATATACTATATGTTTGACAATTTGATTCCACCAAAGTACATAGTACATGATCCAATACAGAGAGCCTCTCGTGGCCCAAAATAGAAAACACACTCACAACATTAGGCATGCCATTTTCTTCCTACACAATACACACTAGATCAGGAGGAGGATACAACCAAAAACTACAAGCTCCAAGTTATGTGAGCAATTTCCTCAACAATATGAAAAAAAAAAATCCATCGGGGTTGTGCGCAGACGATAAATTGGTTAGCAGCAGCCAGGCATAACTTATACCATGCTGACGATGCGGTTAGTTTCAGAAAATAATGATTGGATCCAGCAACTTATAATTCCATCTTTAGTTTTTACACTAAACATTAAGCTTGTCCAGAATCCTGCTCTCTTTCACCTGCATGCTGTAGAGTGGCTAGATCTTTTACCTTCCATTGCGTCTTTCTTTTTTCGACACTCCAAACAAAGATATGGACCTCCCCAAGGGGCGCATGGGGAAGAGCAGTAGTTGCCTCCATTCTCACTCATCAAGCCTTCAAATGGTTCTTGGTCCACTTGGCATATTGCACAACGAAAAGGTGGAGAAGCTGCTTTCAAGGACAAATTCCTACCCAACCTGCAGGACCAAGGCTTGTTTGTTAATGGTCACCTCATATGAACATGTTTACAGGTAATTTGTATTAGCTTTTCTCATCAGGAAAAAATCCGAAGTAGACAAACTAGCCATTGATGTAGCTTAAGTAAGAACAGTGAGATTTCCAGAGGAGCTTCAGAGCACTCCAATCCATCCCCATTTGAAATGGATTTACTAAGAATTATCTTGCATAGAAGATACTCGAATTCATAACTGCTAATTCTAATTGTAGTTGCATTGTTGCAAAATGTGAATATGGAAAGGGTAAAACCAGTTTGTTGGTATTATGTGGCCGAAGCAGCAAACAAAATGGGAAAATGCATTTTCTACAAATTATGAATAGAATGTGACACACAATCCGCCCTTAAGTTTGAAACACTCTTGATTAAATTATTATTTCATTCAGTTGGTCTTCCCTTTTATGATCTTAGACTGAAAAGCTTTCAAATCTGGAAACAGAAGTGACTTGACATGCCAGGAATAGTTTCAACAAACAATCAGTCCTAGGGATATAAAAATGGAATTACACATGAACAGAACAGCACTACAGCAGTGTCAATAAGAAGCATAGTTTGCTATCTTGGAGACACCATTATATATGGATCAATAAGGAATGGCAAACCATGTCTCTATACTGGACTGACTGCTCAGATCCAAATTCCAGATTTACACATAGCATTCGGAGCCAATGAAATATTTCAATACAAGCAAATTTGAATCCATGGTTGAAATCTGAAACTACATGCATGATAAACAAAGCAAATATGAAGACAATGCAGGTTGTACAAAGTTTCATGGGTTCCCATACACAAAAGTGACAATAGAAACTTGATCACAAAAAAAGCTTGAGATATGAGGATGTGGTTAGCTCAGTAATTACATTATGGACAGTAACTAGAGCATACCTTTCTTCCAACATTGCAGAGCCTTCTTCAAATAATTCCTCCACAGAGCCAAAAGAGGCAGATTTGCCTCCAAGCTTTCCAATTGAACTGTGTGATCTTCTACCGAAAAGAAGAGACTTGAATTTGCTCTGATTTCTCTTTGGGGACAACTGCGGCGATGTCAAACGATAATCCGAAGGGATGATATCAACCACCACACAAGTGGTGTCATCTTTCAGCCCACTTTTTTTCAGAGCTTGCTGCACGAGAAAAAAATGAATGAGAAAATTTGTAATTGAGCCAACTATGCTAAATACAACAAGCACAATGTGCATAAGTACAGCAGGCTACAGTTATGTGCAGAATTACCTTGACCACAAGCTTTGCAGCCAGTTCTGCAGGTAAACCTCGGCATGCCTTTGCTGCAGCTTC
Source organism: Leersia perrieri (assembly GCA_000325765.3). Classification (NCBI taxonomy): domain Eukaryota; kingdom Viridiplantae; phylum Streptophyta; class Magnoliopsida; order Poales; family Poaceae; genus Leersia; species Leersia perrieri. The sequence goes on along the minus strand of CM002485.1, from coordinate 22,320,801 downwards.
AGAGGGTAGTGCATCCCATATACCATCTGATGCAATAATCAGCCTTCCTCCAATGTTTGAGAGCTGCAATTACCGAATAAGTGACAACCTTAAAAATCTAGGATGCATCATACAAAAAGAATCTACAAACTGCATGCACTCTGTAGTTCTATAATTCCTGCCCACCTTCACTTGCTTGACATGTGGAATCGGCACAATGAACTCCCCAACATCCATGTCTCCAATGGATCTTGATAGACAGAGGCCACCTGGCCAGCACCGGAGAGGACCGACCTAAAGCAAAGCATGAAACAACAATGCATCACAAAACCAGTGATGACCGAGCATAACACAGCAATGCATCACAAAGGTTCCTCTTTTTCTCAATCTTGCCATTCTCTACCAAACTCCAGAGGCGAAATGGTTACCTCCTGCCCACCGAATAGATTCAGGCGGCCGACCTCCCCACCGCTAGCCGTAACCCTCTCCCGCTCCTCCACATTCTCCTCCAGGCGGTGGTCGACGGTGAGCAGCTGCACCTCACCGCCCTGCGTGTCCAGGATACACCGGGAATCCCCTACTGACGCCACAGTCACCGTGAATCCATCGACGACTACCAGCGTCGCCGTCGTCCCGGACACCTCCCCTGAGATTGATACAGTCAGGAAACGATTTTTATTTAGTTGCGATCCCATCTGAGAGGCGAGAGGGGACAGACACGAAGCAAACGATCCAGGCTCACCCTTGCGCTGGAAGTCGATGTCGGCCTTGACGAAGCCGGCGACGAGTGCCCGCGGCAGCGCCTGCAGCCAGTCGTCGCGGCCGATGTCCGGCGGCAACGCGCTCATGACGTGCTCGAGCAAATGCTCCTTGCTGTACACCGCCGCCGACACCCCGTTGTGGCCGTCGAACACCTGCGGATCCAGCCACCGCCGTCGCATCAGGACAGATCAAGCAGACATGGAGTCAGAGGGGGGGAAAGGGGGCAAAAGGGAGGGAGGCGTACGGCGAAGACGGAGAAGGCGGTGGAGGGGTCGCCGGCGACGCGGAGGCAGTCGGGCTTGACGAGGAAGTAATCCTCGCCGCGCTTGGCGAAGCCGGCGTGGCCGTAGCGGAGGGAGGGGCGCTCGGATCCCCCGGCGCGAAGCTCCCGGCCGATGAGCGTCGCAAGCGGCAGCGCCGGCGGCAGCCGCCTCTCCTTCCCAACACCAGCTGCCGTCGCCATCAATCGGCTTCGCACGCACACACCTACCTCTACCTACCTAGCGCCGCCTAGAGGGCACCATTTCCGGCGGCGGAGAGGTCGCGGAGGAGGAGACGGCGAGGCGGAGGCGGAGGTGAGGTCGGATCTGGGATTGGGCGAGCGGAGCAGCTGGGATCAACGTGGATTGCACGATGAATTGGGGGATTTGGGGGCGAGGAGTGGACACAGGCGAAGAGGGAGCAGGAGCAGCAGGGGAGCAGTACGGGGAGGGGACTCCTTTAATTAGCTGCAGAAATGAGGTGAAGCAGGGCTATAACTGCAACTTGATTACAAATCAGGGTGTCTTCTGCAAATTTTACAATGATTTTTATTAAGGAACAAAGTTTCTTAATAAAAGAAAGCAATTTTTTTTTACTTTGGTAAACTATAGTAGTAGTAATAGTAATAGTGCTAGGCTAGAGTCTAGAGTCTAGAGATGATTTACTTGAATTTTGGGGGTGTATCGAGGCCCAGGGCCAGGCTATACATATGTGCTTGCACTTTACAGCCCTGCATGCATTTTTTTTCCTTACTACTCTAATATCATGATCAATGGGAAAGGGTGTTCCATTTTGCTTGTTATTCCATTCTAATTTGCAGCGCACTCGAGCTTATTGCTATCTTAACTTTTTTTGTTACAGAAATATAAATTTAATTTGTGTGTAATATAATTTTATTTTAAACATCAAATTGGATTTGATATACAAACCTTAGTTAGCATGTATTTCCAGCAATACAATTGTAGGTCATATACAATATCTTTCAAAAATATTATTGAATTTCATATACGACTGTTAGTTTTGTTTATCGAGATATAGTTGTATTTTTCATACAACTATATATCTATCACAGTCAACGCTCAATTTTCTTATATTTTCTTTAAAAAGAAAAGGGCCAATATCCTTTCTCTCTTTTCTGATTAATTTTAGAATTTCCAGCCTACAAAGGAAACATGTGGCTCAATTTCAAGCAGACTAGCAGCAGTAAAATATAACGAGCGTCAGGTTAAAAACATATATGGCGTGATCCCTCCATGGGACAGACTGATTACCATGGACAGATCAAGATGAGGAAGGACAATCCATCCATGAATTATTATTAATAATGTAAAAGAGAGAGAAAAAGACAGGCAGACAAAAGGCGATGGAAAGGTGCAGAGAGCGAACTGGAAAGCAAAGCAGCTAAGCTTGCAAGGAAAAGCGAGGCAGAATCGAAGGGGGGAAGGACCTGATTTAATTTAATTTGCTCTCGTTTAACATTTAACAATAAGATTAAGAAAGGAAGAAGAAAGAAAGAGATGGTGGGAGGAGGTACGCGTTAATTAGGTAGGGAGGACATCCGGCCATCATTATGCTATGCATGTCTCTATCTGCTTGCTGTCATTAGTTACTAGGACTAGTAGTTGGCTAGCTAATGACCCTCATCGATCGCTCACTCAGTATATGACAGTATCCAATCCTACTAATCTCTTATACTACTACTGTAGTATGAATAACTGAAGATTAGCAAGAATTTCTGGATCGGATTTACTGGGAGTTGATGCAGTAAGCATTTTGATGCATGTTTGCGGTGCGCACATCGAATCGGATCGATCGGACCAAAAATCTCTGTGCCAATATCAAGATCTGTCAGTTAGACGATGAGCTGAATCTTATCTGTCAGTTAGAGGGAGGGAGTTGATAGAGATGTGTATATTCAAGAGCAATACTATACTAGTAGTATGAATGTATGATGGATGCTATCTGGTCTGGATACAGCCAATCAGCCGATCCATTATCCTCCTAAGAAACATGATGAAACATAGTAATCGTAGTAGTAGTAGATTCCTCATGGCCTCTTCTCTACTGACAACTCACGGCAATGGTGTGTATACTACTACTACTACTACTCTATCTAAAGCGATCGAGATGAACAGCAAGCAAACAAGCAAGGAAACGGATAGAGCAAGAAGTTGAAGTTTTATGCTGCAGCTGCATGCTGTCTGTCTCCAGCCTGCTGGGTGGTGCCGACGACGGTGCCAAACCCAACGTACGCGTTACCACCTAATTTTCAGTTCCCCTCCAAGGAGAAAAAACAGAGAATTTTGTTGGTGGACTACCTACACAAAGCAATATAATGCCAAATAGAATTACGTACTCCATATTACTAGCAACATAGAAGACAATTCGATCGGTTGGAGACAAGCGTCATCGTGGCGCCGCGCTCTGTGTTCTCCACCTTCATTCTATTGGCCGAGGTGATGTGAGCTCGGAATCGGATCATATATAGTGTATTTTTATTAGCTTCAGTACTGGCGCAAGAGGAAAGCCACTTCCTAATTAATCCATGAGCAAAGTTGACATCGCATTTCTTCAGATCGAATGTGCGAAATTGATGATGTTCCTGATTTCCATCCAGCTGTTTTGTCCGTACTCAAGTTTCACTTTGTATATTCTGGGACATTCACGATAGCATCCATTCTTAATGCATGGCCTTTAATTACTTTGGAGTATATGTAGCCAGGTCCAACGGACGACCTTCATTATGCGATATACCTCATAAATACTACCTCTAGTTTTCTTTATTTAACGTTAGCTAATAAAAATGTCCGGAGGAAGTAATATGCAGCCGGAGATGCACTTGTTAATGCAGTGGCAAGGGTGCATGATTTCAACCCTAAGATTCTATATTCAATTGTTTTCCCTTATTTATTTATTTATGTATTTCCTCAAGCCACCATGATTACCCTCTTCTTCTCGTCAGGAGGAAAATTTTCAACCTGATCTCAAGTTATTCAGAGTTTCAGAAGCAGTCATCCAACGATAGGTAGAGATGGGTCCCCTTAGTTTCAGGCTGCAGCCCATCAATCCTGGCCTTTTTTTCTCCAAACAGAAGACATCAAGGCCCATCTGAAAGAGGATCGGAATCTTCAGCCTTTTCAAATTGAGCCTACCAACTTAGCCCATGAGTTGCCTTTATCAGACGATAGCTGGACCCTACACGTGCCAGGCCCACAGACAAAACGCGCACGGCTCACATGTTGTTAATGGGCCAAAACCACCTCGCACTAGGTAATGGGCCCAAAACGCAAACCGCCAAATTGCGAAGCTACGGAAGCCAAATGTTGGGCCGTTTTCCTTCAAGAAAACTGTAAATCATTTTAGATTTACAGAACTAAATAAACACCCAATTTAAAAGGAGGAAAGGATATTTAGTTCAACAACAGAATTCTCAAAGACTCCAGTATACTCTATGGTACTCCCTCCATTACAAATTGTACTAATAGATTTTAGTTTCTTCATCTCCCATCTTGACACACTAATATTCATATGAATACACATATATGAACAACATGCATGTATCCATGAACTAATTAAAAACTAAAACACTGCAATATGAAACGCAAGAATTATTTCATAAAATTGGATCAAGAAAGGCTAGTCCAATTCTTCCTGGTCGTACATAGTCCTCCACACACACACACTAAAAAAGATGAATTCCTTTAAACTCGTACTCTCTGGTGCTGTAATCTTTTGGAGAAACACGCGACGCAGAAACTAGGTGCTGTAATCACGCATTAACCGATGTACGGACCAACGGCATTTAACGTAGTTTGGAACGGTTAACTGTGTGCCATCCCATCCACTCCACTCACGGCCCACGCGCAGCAGACAGTTAATAAAAAAAAAACTGAAAAAGAAGAGCCCAATTTAACCGCCGGGGGCCCACCTGCCCGTGACCGGATAGAGAAACGTCCGGGCCCACATGCAGTTTCGTTATCCAGTCATAAAACCGCTCGCTTCCCTTTTCCATTTGCTCTCGCCGTCTCCGCCTTGCTCTTCTTCTCGCAACCGTTTCGCATCGCATCTCACCGTCTCCTTCCTCAAACTCCAACCCACCACCACCGAATTGACTTGTTTTTTTCCTCTCTCTCTTTGATTCTACCACCACCAGTACTAGTTTCTGTTTTTGTTTGCTACTCCTGCTCGTAGGCAAGCTTTGCCTTTTGTCACCCACTGTTTCACCTCAATTCTCGTGCTGTAGAGTAGAGGCAACCCAAGGCGAGTTTTCTCTTTCTTTTCTTACTCTTTTTTTAATCCCTGAAATGGGATTTTATGGGGTATTTTTTTTGTGAAGCAATTCGGCAAATTGGCGTTGGGGATTTCGATTTGGTGATTTGGTGGTGGTTCATGGCTGCGGCCGCCTGATTTTGATTCCTATTTTTCTGTATAGGGATGGGCACCGGCGGCGGCAGGGTCGTCCTCGACGGAGGCGGCCGGCGCCGGAGGAAGCTGGAGGAGGAGGAAGATGATGAGTATGTGGCGGACGACGACGAGGAGGATGACGAAGAGGAGGAGTACCAGCAGTCTGCCGCCACCGCCGAGGAGGAGGAGGAGGAGGAGGGGGGCGATGACGAGGCGGAGCCGGAGGACGAATCTGATGCGGATTTCGTTGGGGACGAGGAGGAGGAGGAGGAGCTGGATGACCTCGAGGACGAAGACGATTTGGAGGTCGAGGCGCCGCGTCCCAAGCGCCCGCTCCCGCGCCCGCGTCCGCCCAAGGTTCTCCGCAAGGGGAAACCGCAGGGATCTCGCCGTCGGAGGCTCGAGGAAGACGACGACGATTACGAAGAGGGGGAGGAGGAGGACGCCGATTTCGATCCGGATGTGGACGAAGAGGAGGAGGAGGAGGAGGTAGAAGAGGAAGAGGACGACGAGGAAGAGGAATATGAAGAGGACGACGACGATTCGGATGATTTTGCCCCGATTCGCGCCAGAAAGACGAGCACCAAGAACCACGTGGCGAAGCGCAAGCCAGCGGCCGGACGTAAGAAGAAGAAGAGGAAAGGATCTAGGGTTTCCAAGGCAAAAAAGCCTAAGAAGGCCGTCTCAGGGCGCCCCCGGAGGAAAAAGCGATGGGCGACCGATGACGAAGAGGAAGAAGAAGAGGATGATGCGGATTTTATCGTTGAGGATGATCAAGAAGAAGAGGAGGAGAATCACCGGCCAAAGAAGAAGGCCAAGGCTGCTAGGAAGCCCAGGGATGTCATGCCGGAGCCAGATGTCGAGCCAAGCGCATGGCCAGCCGTCGAATCAGATACATCGGACTTTGAATTTGTGACATCTGATGAAGAAGCTGGTGAGAAGGAAGCACCAGCCCCTGAACCAGCAAAGATCAAGGCAAAGAAGGGCAGGAAGAGGTGGGGATCTGGGTCGGAGTCATCGTCTGATTCTGATTACGTCATATCGGAGCAGGAACTGAAGGATCTGGAAGTATCTATGCCTCAAGAATCAGCTCTGCAGTCGCCTATAACCCCGCCGCGGCGAACTTTTCTTACAAGGAGGATGGGAGAGAAGGGGAAAGAGCCAGAAGAGGCTTGGAAACAAACATGTGGGATATGCCTCTCGGAAGAACAGAGAGCTACTATTCAGGGTGTGCTTAATTGCTGCTCACATTATTTCTGCTTCGCTTGCATCATGGAGTGGTCGAAGGTGGAGTCGAGGTGCCCATTGTGCAAACGGCGATTCACAACAATTACCAAGTCATCAATGGCAGATTTAGGTCTTGGATCTAGGAAGGCTGTCATTAGGGTAGAAAAACGTGATCAGGTAATTGTTTCATTTGTCTTACCATTGCCAAATTTAATATCTGCAAGTTATCGAAACCACTATCTGTCATGGAATCTTGTATATTTTACTAGTTATAGCAAGAGACTTGACTATCTCTCCCCGTAGGAAGTACCTTATATACCGTTACATTTGGCTGTTTTTTTCAGCAGTAAGTGTTCTCAGTTTCCACTTGTCACCATCCAAAATGGTCCTCTATAGATAAAGGTTTCAGCTGTCTTGGCATGGAATTTTAGGGATAATGGAACCATAACTTTTGGTTTGCTATTCTGTATCAGAGTTCAGTAATGTAAGGTGCTGATAATCATAGGTTTATGCTCATATAAATCTCTTGCAGTAGCCTGGTACATGCATATACTTGGTAAATGAAAGTTAACATTGTTATACTTCCAACCTTGATATCGTGGTACTTTATCACATTAAGCTCTCATGATCAACATATGAAACCCTTTTGATTGCTATGGCGCTAACCTGAACCCGTGATGGTTAGCCTGAGATTTACTATCATCCAGAAATGGTCAAAGTATAAAGGTTGTGGCAGTCGCATGTTGTTACATTGGTATTTTCTGCTGAAGCTGTATCATTTTTCTTTCTTGAACAGGTTTATCAACCCACAGAAGAAGAAATGCGGCGTTGGTTGGATCCATATGAAAATGTTGTATGCATAGAGTGCAATTGTGGTGGTGATGACAACCTCATGCTACTATGTGATATTTGTGATTCCTCAGCACATACCTATTGTGTTGGCTTAGGAAGACAAGTACCAGAAGGAAACTGGTACTGTGGAGGATGTAGATCTGGTGGGGAGGGCCCCTCTAGTGTTCAAACACAGGATAGGGTGGCCCACTGCAGAGAAAGTAATACCAACCCTGCCAACAGCACTTCTGGATCTTTTGGCTCAGCCACACCAAGTGGAGTGTTCCAAAGACCACCGCCAATCAGCACCCAGCCTTCTCCCCAAGGATTCGATCTAAATCTGTCGCCAAGAGAAACCCCTGATGAAGATAAGCGAGAAGAATCTCATGTTTCAGCAGATGCTGCATCAACACCTACCGGAAGGCATGCCACTCTTGATAGGAGGCGTGCCTTTAACCGACGTATTCGCATCCTTCTGTTTAGACCAAGGGGTGCAACTAATGGGTGGCAGAATCCCATTCAGCTTGACAGGACAATACCAGAGAGTGAACAAAATGTACAGAGCACGTGCACACCAACCGAAGTTAACCCATCATGTTCTAGGGATAATTCTATGCAGAACCAGCAGAGTAGCTCATCTTTTGTTCAGCCAGCGAGGGGTCTTATTGAACGCACTTATGGGGGTGGAAGCGATTTCCAACAAACAGAAGGTGCCAAGGAACAGCTGATTCCAATTGTGAAGAGGAACATCAAATTAATCTATGCTCAGTCCCCATTGGGTATGTATACCTATTTGCACTCATCATTGTTTTATTTATCAATTTGGCTGTATACGCATTTTCACTCATCATTATTTTTTTAATGTATTGATTAGCTTGCACATTTCTATAGAAACATCATAATCGATTAGTCGTCAGATAACATTAAGATGTACTCCTTCTGTTCCAAAATTTAAGCATTTTGGCATGGTCTCCAGAATGTATCTGGACATTTGCCGAAATGCTTATATATTGGAAAAGAGGGAGTAGTAGTAGTTTGCCTTGCCCTCTTCACTGTTTGCTGATTACCCCAGGACTAGTAGGCTCTTCTCAAGGGCTTGTAGCTTGCTTCATGTTCCAGTGTATATAATGAATTACCAGAAATAAAATGCTGATTGAGTTTGTGCTAGGCTACAACACGGTGCTTTTCCTACTTCTGCATTTGTACCTGTTGGCCTGGAAGTAGTGGACTATTGGTCCTACTGGAGAAGCTTATCTGTTTGTTATTGGGTGAACATCAGTGTCATTATGATTTGAAGTAACCTTCTTTAGCTATTGATAGCTAGTTTTATGGCCTGATTGTGTGAGGGTTTTGGTCATGGTGCCTGAACTGAATTGAATGCAAATGCAAAGCCAAACTTTGGTAAACGGTGGATATCTAACTTGTCTTACCTACCCTTTGTTTTGTTTTAATTGTGTGTTTCAGATCAATCTGATTTCAAGAATGTTGCACGGAGAGCAACACACACTATCTTAGCATTGTTTGGGATTGCACACAACGAGGATTTTGTTGTCACTACGCCGCATCCTCTTCCTAGCCATTGCAACCATGCATGTGATGGTCAGGAACCAACATTTCTCATGAGAACCTGCTGCTCATCATGCTTCAACTCCTTTGTTGGTGGTGTTGTCAGTTACATCGCAAAAATGTTAACCTGAAGATGCTGCCTTCTATTGACTTAACAATTTTTCTCTATTGTTGTCATTCTTTCGATTATAAACAATTCAAAAGATTACACAACCACAGACATGTTACTCAATGAATGGATAGTTTAAAATATAATGCATTTTTAATGACACATTCTGAGCTCCATGTGGTCTGGGTCTGAAACTCTGAATAGTGAATAGTTTGTGATCATGTGGTCCTGGGCTCCTGGCCTCCTGGGTTTATGATTTGTGTGTTCATTGGCTATATTGGATGCGCGAGAGACAGAAAGGAACATTGTTGCAATCAAATGCTGTGTTAAGAAATGGTCGGTTGCAGTCCAGCACATTCCTAAGTTGCCTTGAAAATATATACTTGCAGTTTAGCTGAGCTCAATGTGCAGCGTTTGAAAGGGTCGTGGTGCAGTGGTGGCGTCGTATTCAGTTCTTGTTGTTTCTAGATCTTCATCCATTCTATTTATTTTCCTAATCAAACCAAGTTTTACAGGGAATATGCGTTGCAATTTTTGCTGAATTGATAAGTTGTTCGGTTTCCATTCACTGCCTGCCAGCCGGACAGATCATGTAATGCGTGTCTGAAGTGTCCTTGACAAAATTGGTTCTTCACTATTGATAATGGTTGTAAAGTACTATAGTGCAGTGTGTTTAACCTTGTGAGCAGTGACTTTGTTTGATATGGTGTGCATTAGTAGAGGAGATTCGATCGTTTTTGGAGCAACTGAGCAAGGAAGGAAAGAATCGTGTTCCTGTGCTTTTGGCGTCAGGGTCAGGAGACTGATGAGAATATATCAGATTGAAGGAATGCCTTTGATCTTTTTCGGTCCACTAGGCGTGAACAAAGGGTATCACTTATGTGTAGGAAGGGGATTCCAGTCATCAAGCGCACGCCATTCTTGTGTTTCAGTTTGTGTGCTACTCTTCTGAACAATTAAAGAAAGAAAAATGGAAACATTGATCAATATCTTGCACATTTTGAGAATGAACGCTCCTGGAGATTTGACTTAATGTATGGTCAAATTCCCTTCCAAGTTATTATATTATGGGACGGAGAAATAATCAATAAGGGTTATTTATATTTAAAAAATGTTAGAAAAAAAGAAGAGAGACAGTTAGTAATAAGGTAAAAGAAGAAGAGGGAGGAAAGGCCAGGCCAGAGAGAGAGCATAGGATGCCTGAGCATCCACCGAATCGTATTCATATCGACGAGACGACAAAGCCACCCAACGTCTCTTCTTCTCCTCCAACGTCACTCGGTCTCTGCCTTGTGCAGCTAGCTCTGCAGTCTTCATTGTATTGGGACTCCTCCTCCTCTCCTTCCTTTCTCTTGCGTCCATATGGCGCCGTCGTACCGCCCCTACGGTGGTGGTGGTGGAGGAGGAGAGTACGGCAACGCGGTGGTGCCGTACGGCGGCGGCGAGCGGAAGGCGGTGGTCCGGTGGGTGCCGGCGCTGTGGTGCCTGTCGGACCCGGAGATGAAGCGGCGGAGGAGGGTGGCCGGATACAAGTCGTACGCGGTGGAAGGGAAGGTGAAGGCTTCCATCCGCAGAGGCCTCCGCTGGATCAAGGCCAAGTGCTCCCACATCGTCCACCGCTAGGCTAGCTAATGTCATTCATCTGCTTTTCTTCTTGGAATCCCTCCATCAATGGTATCTCAATCTCTCTTCTTCTTGATTGATGCGCGGAGCACTCTATCTTCAAGGTGTTGCTACCTTGTACTCCCGTCTGTTTATTATGTTTATCTTTTGTCATGTCATTTGGGGAGCGCTCGAGACCGACTGCCCGTCTGTTTGTATACAGTCGCAATGTTCTTATGAGCTCCAAAAAAAAAAAAAGAATTTGATGGCATTGTTTCTTTTTTTTTTCTTTTTTGCCATTAAGTTCATCTGTATGTATTTATTTATGCGCGGAAACGTTTGATTGTTAACCCAAGGTGTTCTTCAGACGCCTAGGACAAGCACACGCGATTCATGGATGTTATAATCAGTTCAAGTTCCTTCACACGCGTGAATATACTCCTACAGTCCTACTATGATTTCCCTGAGGAAGACTTCAGAACCGCAGATTTCGTCGCAAAGTTTGTTCATCCGAAACTGGAAAATGCACACGAAATGGGAAGAATCCTGCATTTCATAATCTGATGAATGTCTCAGAATGGTGCAGTAACAAAGACCGGCAATCACATGTTGCCCAGTCACAAAATCAAGCATCGTCTCATCAGCACAGGAGAGACCAAGTTTTGCCTGCTTCTGGAGGAATACATCCCAGGTGATTGCCTTCACTCCCAAGTACTAATTCCCCAGCTTACTTACTGTGCGACCAATTAAGGAATTAAGAGGAATCTAGCTAACTGGTGAGCGACGTGAGCATGCCGCCGGCGCTCTTGGTCGGCACCACCACCTCCCAGCCCGGCCCTTTCAAAGGAACAAGAGGAGCAGCAGCTGGAGGCCCCCCTGTAACTGTAAGGTCGCTCCGGTCCATCAACTTGAGGAGGTCATCGTCGCTGATGTCCGTCTGGATCATCCGGTCTTCCTCCCCCTGCTCATCCCTCAGCAGAGCCAGCAGTTCCCCCTCCTGAATACATGCAAACCCATTGAGCCATCAGAGAGCATTTTTCAGAACCTTTCCGTTCTCGAAAATGTGTCTGAACAAAGAGTTTGTCATCTGTTATCTGAAGATAGCAAGGATAAGGGATGGAACATTTACATCTAGGACATTAGGTTTTGCCTTCTCTTGTTCAAACTGTCCCTTGCCAATCACCACATGCTCCAGCTTCAACTTTCCGAATGCTTTCTTGATGATCCGGCCCTGCAATACCATTAAGATAAGCAACTGTCCAATAGGTGTAGCATAGAAATGCCTCAAGATAGATAATTAGACCACGCACACACCTCAACAGAATGTGATGTCGCCAAACGATACACATGAACTGGTCGTGTTTGACCAATCCGGTGGCATCGATCCATGGCCTGCAAATCCATCTGAGGGTTCTGCAGGATGATGGCGAAAGGTTAGCTATTCACAACTACGGTAGCTAACTCAAGGTCAAACAAAAACATTTTCTAATGTACTTGTTACGATATGAAAAATTTCATTTTCATCTGAAGATGTACAAGTGTATAACATATCGATAGAGAATTACCCAGTCACTATCATACAGAATACAGGTGTCAGCCGAAGTAAGATTGATACCAAGCCCACCAGCCCTTGTGCTTAGAATAAAGATATTCTTGTTGCTGTTCAAGTCATTAAATTCTGCTATCTGCAAGAGAGTTATGTACAAAAACAGAGGACAGTATTAGACTAGCATGGATGTTAAAAGGTAAGGATGGTGAAAACTGAGATCGCAAAATTGTTTTTTGAGATCATGCAGAACACACGTGGGTTCAGAACTTTACACAATAAATAGTAACCTGTACATTACTATCATGTAAAATAAAGCAGTACTATATTGTCAGATCCTACTGCATTACCTGCCTTCTCCTCTCTTCCAACTTAACATCACCATCAATTCTGCAAATCGGAAGGCCTTTTGTTTCCAGGTAGTACTCCATAATGTCCAAAACTTTTGTCCACTGTGAAAATATTAGAACCTACAAATATAAACAGTGAGGTCTGTAAGATATGTTTTCTTTAAAATGGCTCAAGCAGCATTTGCTTTAATAGAAGAGAGAGCCATGTACCTTGTGCTTTCGGGCAAGCAGCAAATTTAGCAATCTATTCAACAGTTGAAATTTGCCGCACTGTTCCAAGAGCTTATCAACAGGCGGATACAGACCTACAGAGAAACAAAGCAAAAAAGGGTAAGGATATGTGCACGTGAAGCAATTGATAGCAGATGTCCAATGTGGGAGCAACCTGAGGAGTCATATGCAGACTCCAAAAGATCAGGATGGTTGCAATTTTTCCTCAGCTGAATTAACAGATTATTTAGCTTCGCCTTAATGCCAGGTTTCCGCAACACTGCAATATTCCTCAGCAGTCAGCACTTGTCAGATTAAGTTTTCAAGGCTACAGAAATGTATGTAGGAGACTAGGTGTACAAGCATCCATACCAATTTCTGATTCTTCGTTCAGGTAATCATCAAATGTTTTTCCAACCAAGTGATTCTGGATTTGCTTCTGATGGTCAGTCATGTTGGCATAAATGATTATCTCTTTCTTTCGTGGAAGCATCTGCTCTACATCCTCCTTCATCCGTCGTAGAAGGAATGGACGCAATATGGTATGAAGCTTTGAGATAACATGGACCCTTCTCTTCTCTTCACTTTCCTCTTGTTCTTCTTCACCTCCTTTTGCAGAAAAATCAAACCTGTATGACAGACACAAGACCAATGGAGGCAAAACAAATCATTATTATGCATAGGATGCCCTAAAAGCATTAGTACATTCTTTGTATTGTACCAATAAAGGTTCAAATGTGCATCTAATGGTCAATGGTGGACACACATTAGAAAATATAGCATGTCAATACACATCATATTAATCAGCAGAAAAATGCACCCAACATGAATTTTTGCTAATATTCAAAGAGACGTTAGCAAACGGCATATCAACACAATATGCACAATCACTACAACGCATACTGCATTCAACTTTAGAACGTTTCATACAGGCAACGCAATCAAAGAAAAAGCAAAGAAATGTGGTTACAAACATTGTAATGTTACACAGAGCTGCAATATAATGTCTTTAAGAGTAGCAAGTAATGGAATAACTATTTTACAGACAGGTCCATTAATGGGGATAGAATTGAAATTGCCATTATGCAGTTAAGAGTTTTTTTTTTATGTTGGTTTAACCAATATGCTAACTCTCAAGGCCCACCCACAAATAACTTTGCAGATCCTCACAGATGTCTTGACTTGAAGAGAAAAAGACTAACGGCTCTGCTCAGCACATATTTGACTGAACCAAGTTACAATAAACAGTCAGGAAACTGGCACATAACTTTTTTTGTAAAAAATAACAGTTATTTGATGAAAAGGTCAAGCTGACTACAGGAACAAATGCATGACAAGAAAATCTTCAATTACATGGTATTTGTACTTCAACGCTGAAATGTGAGACTAAAAATAAGGCATAAATCATACTTATGATGGAATATTTGGGAAAAGTGTGGTGCATGTATAAACAATGAATCATACCATGACTCAAATTCCTGATGTGATGAGAATATATCAGGCAAAATGAAGTTCAACAGCGACCACAGTTCTGCTAGATTATTCTGGAGAGGTGTCCCAGTCAAAAGGAGCTTGTTATCCATTGGAATGCGCTTTAACTCCCTTAACAACATGCACTTCGAATTCTTTAACCGATGCCCCTGGAAAGACATGTAAGTAACATGTAAATACAAATATAAGACAGAAACAAAGATGGTTACTTAGAGCAATGATTTTTCCATATACCTCATCCACAATAACATACTTCCACTTATAGTGAGCAAGATATTTTGCATCTGACATAGCCATTTCATAGGAAGTTACGATTAATGGAAATTTCGGGCCAATGGTTTTGGGCATGAATTTTCTCCTTATCTCTGCCCTGGCCGCTTTATCTCCGTGATAAATCATACCAGTTAGTGATGGAACAAACCTGGAATCAAGCAGCTCCCCATAAGAATATCAATTAAGGATAGTGGAATATATATAATATGGATATATTACCTTGAGATCTCATTCACCCAATTTGAGAGAGTGGACAGAGGAGCAATTATCAGGTATGGACCATCAAGACCCTTCCCCTTGAGATGGGCAAGAAAACCAATAGTCTGGATTGTTTTCCCAAGGCCCATTTGATCAGCTAGTATCCCGTTTAGTCCATTCTGCCACAGCGATATTAACCACTTAACACCCTTTACTTGGTAGGACTTCAACTTCCCACCAGTCATTAGAGGAACAAGGTTGGCTTGCTCCTTTTCCCACCTTTCTTCTTCTGTGAGAGTACTATCTTCAGGTGAGCAATCTTCACGAGATCTTGTAAGCATGGCTGCCACTGCTGTCTTAGCCTTTTTCTGGATAAAATTTTGTTTGTTGGTCAGAAATGAAAAGATTTGCTTGAAAATTTGATCTATATACAAAAATTAATTGCTACATTTATGCATATCACTGATCAAGCTATCAACTTAGAATATGATTGATCCTAGGAAGTGTCTGAGCAAGTATGCCTCATTCTAGAGGAATTTGAAGCAAGTCCAAACAACTAATATCTAGCATAAAACATTTTTACCAATGTCTCAAAATAAGTGTGCTATAAGTTAATGGTTTTAAAACTATTTGCCTTCATATGTTAATATGCGATCCCACTATTCAGGATTCACGAGCAAACACCCACACAAAGTAGACTTATCTCTTACTAGCAGGGTATTAACAACAAAAGAAATGTCGTTTAGTCTGACGCTCTTTCTCTGCCATTTTCTTGCTTCTGTCACCTCCTTGTTCACTACTACCTCCAACCTATATTGTAGGCTTTATAACTATCTCTAGATATGGGATACTGATGAATATACTAACTGAAAATCTGCCAACAGTACTAGTATTAGAAATCCTGAAATTTCATCAATATGGGATACTGATCGGCCCATTTTATCAATATACTAACTGAAAATCTGGCAACAGTACTAGTATTAGAAATCCAGACGAGCAAGACAACATCAGTATAACCCACTAAGTCAAATTTCAGGAAAAACAAATGTGTATGAAGCCACAACTCAACTCACATCATTGTACTTTGGCGCAGAAGCAGCTTTCCTCTTTCTGCCACGCCCCTTCTTCTTCTCTTCTACGGGCTCCTGTTCAGGTTCAGCTTGAACGCTCTCCACCTAAGCCAAAAGCACCACAGTCAACAGAAAAACAAACAAACTACTACTCCTAGGACAAAAGAACCAGAAAGAGGATTGTGCACACGTGTGTATGTATGACAGAAAGATACATACATCTGCAATTTGGTCCATCTTCTCAAGTAGAAACGCTGAATAGAGCTGTGCCTGTGACAGCAGCTCGTCCAGCTTGCTAAAGCGTGCCTTCGGATCAAAAGCAAGCCTTGCAGCCTCTTCCCTCTTCCGTGCGTCCTCTTCTTCCTGAGCCTTAACCCGGGCCTCCTGCAACTGCTCTTCCTCTTCCTTCATCGCATCGGTGATGAGGGATTCATCGCCGTTGTCGGCCTCAGGGTCAATTACAACCGGTAGGGACGAAATCGCGTCATCGGCTATGTCCTCCTTCACCGGCGGCACAGTCAAATCCCCATTTTGATTCGAGATGTTCTAGTTTGTACAAAACAATCGGATCAGGAACTCATCACCAAGCGAAACATCGAAATGATTTGAGAGAAAAACAACATCGAACAACAGAAATCAAGGGATCTAAAAGACAAAAAAAAAGGGGGGAATAATTTCGAAAAAAAAATTCACCTCGTCCTCCTCAACAACGGATTTAGGGGAGTCTGCGTTGGTGGTGTCGGCGGCGGCGGCGGCTGGCGGGGCTGCTTCCACCTTCACCCCGTTCGCCATGGCGACCACCATTTCGTTCCCCACCGCCGGCTTCAAATCCAAGCGAGCCCTAACGAAACCGCGCCCAAATGAGAGATGCAAAACCCTAACGTTCCGAATTCCACCACCACTTGTACAAATTTGTAAAACCCCTCCAAACCGGCACAGATTTTCGGAGCGGTTCGCTCACCATTGCCGGACCGGGCCGTGATCTGCCGCTTCCTGTTTCCTGCTTGCCCTCTCTCTTGTGGGCCGGCGGCCCGGCGCACGCAAGGAGCATAGGCCGGCGGCTACTAAACAGTGTGATTTTCACTGATTTTTTCTATTTATATACGAATTTCTAAAAAAAAAGTTTCAGATTCAAATTGACCATATCTATGAATTAAAATATTCATTTACGATTTAATTAATACGATAAATACATAAATTAGAAAAAAAACAAATTCGTATCACTAAAAATGGTAGACATTCGGTAATTTCTGGACGAAAAAAAGTATAGTTTGACTCCCTCAACTATGGACTGAGTATACCCCGCAAAAAACTATGAGTATACCCCGCAAAAAAAACTATGGACTGGGTATGAATCATGCCCTCCAACCACAAAACCGGTTATTCGCCCCCCCAAACTATTAAAACCGGTGCAATTTGACTCCCTGGGAGGTTTTGGACGGTGGTTTCGCTGACGTGGCACTTACTGACATGTGGGGTCCACGTGTAATACTCTCTCTCCCTTCTCTCTTTCTTTCTCTCCATCCCCTCTTCTCCCTTTCCCCTCTCGCTCTTACACCCACTCTGGTAGCACTCCGGCGGGGCGGGCCGTGGCTGCGGCGACGGAATCTGCGGCGGCGGCGACCGCGGGCTGACGACGGCAAAGCTAGGGACGACCTTGGGGACGAGCCGCAGCGGCTGCCAGCTCCCTCGTGCCTTCCTCGCCGCCACGGGCCGAGCAGTTTGCCCTCACCTCCCTCGTCGATGCTCGTCTCCCCCTCCGACGACCCTCGTGCCTTCCTCGCCGCCACGGCCTCCTCACCCCACCGCCTCCCGGTCACTGCTGCCCCTGCCCTCCGCCGCCGTCGAACGTGTGTTAAGCAATTGAGCCCATCACGGTCTTCTAGCTCGTCTGTCGTGGCGCGCCCCCACGGTGCCGATTCCTCCCCCGCCCCACAGCAGCGGACGAATCGGGATCGGAGGCTGGCGTGGCGGCCGATGCCACCGCCGATCCGTCGTCGCCCCGCGGCCGCACCATGCCGCATCGCTCGCACCGCGGCGGCGCCTTGCAGGAGCGCCTATCGCGGCCGCCGTTGAGGTTGGAGAAGGTCGGCAGGAGGGTTCCAGCGAGGGCGGCATAATTGAGGTCGATCTTGTTGATGTGGCCGGCGTGGTCGCAGGAGATCTGTGCCCATGAGGAGCAGGGGTCGGCGGTGGAGTCCTAGCCGAGGTCGTCAGCGTTGGTTAGGGTGCGGCGGGGGAGAGAAAGGGGAAAGAAAGAGGAGGGAGGATGAAGAAGGGTTGGAGAGAGAAGATGGCATGTGGGTCCCACAATATATTTTGTGTGTGATGGGTCTCACAGTTTTTTTTTAATTCGAGTGCCATGTAAGTGCCACGTGGGACGAAGACTAGGTCAATACTGCCACACCAAAATCTCCCGGGGAGTCAAATTGTACCGGTTTTAATAGTTTGGGGTCGAAATAACCGATTTTACGGTTGGAGGCATGATTCATACTCGGTCCATAGTTGAGGGAGTTAAAGTATACCTTTTCATTTCTGGGCACCCAGAGCACATCTGGGCCGTGTTTTCCCGTCCACATTCCATGGGCCAGATCACCAACTCTTGGACAGCATATCTAGGCCGTAATACGAAGGTAATGGGCCTCCACCTACAGGCCGCAAAGGAAAAGCCCACATGGAAATAAGTGGCGCAAAATCGAAAAGGCGCGCACAAAAAAATTCTTTTCGCCATCTTTCCATCCCACTCCATCGTCCATACCTCTCCTCCAAAATTATTCCCCACTTCAAAATCGCATTCACATTCACGCAAAAGAGAATGTGAGATAGGCCGCGATAGAGGAGGAGAGGTCTCTAGAATCGCACACACAGCATTCCCTCCAATTCCCCAACCCTAAATCCCCAATCCCCCCGCCTCCGCCCACTTCGCCATCGCCATGCCCGCGCACGAAGGCGAAGACGGCGGCGGCGCCGACGACGGGCGCCTCTTCGCCGGCGTCCGCTTCGCGCTCGTCGGCTTCGACCCCGTCTCCGAGTCCCAGGTGCGTGCGTGCGCCCCCCTACACCCATTCACCTCATTTCCGCGCATTTCCCCGCGATTCGATCTTGAATCGTGCCAGTTCGGTGATAATCTGCCGCGATTTGGCTATGTGTCACCCGGTGCGGCTCGTTCATTGCAGTATCGGTCGGAGATGGTGCAGCACGGCGGCGTGGATGCCGGGGCGTACGGCGCAGCTTGCACTCATCTAATCGTATTCGGCCTCGTATACGTGAGTTGGGAACCCCGATTTTCACCCGCTTGCTTTGTTTTGGTTGTTTGGCCGACGGATTATTTTTTTCCGTGCGACTTGCTTCATCGGTGGTTCATCTGTATAGGATAACCCAATCTGCGTGGCGGCGCGGAAGGATGGCAAGAAGGTTGTATCCGAGCAATGGGTGGAGGATAGCTTGGATCTCGGAGAGATGGCTGATGCAGACAGGGTATGCTTCACTTTCGCATCTATATGTCAATTAGCCTAAAAACATGTATTCCATTGTGAAAAACTAGGTGAAAAGATTTAGTGTATTTGCGGAGTCCCTATTGTTTGCTATGTGGAGTCTTCTGAATTCTCCTGATTAGTTTGGTAATCTGAAGCTGCTTGTTTTGGACTCACAGGTACAATATAGGCCAGTGAGAGATTTCAGTGGCATACCGGGTAGTGAATCACTGTGCATTTGCTTGACAGGTTACCAAAAGAATAAGCGTCAAGAAATAATGGTAAACACTTCAAACTGTCTCCTCAGCCCTTCCATAGCTCCATTCTAGAGGTCTATGATTTGACCGTTGTTTCATGCAGCTGTACTTACATAACAAAGTGACCACTAGTATATTGTTGGCTCGGGTCACTTAACTTTTCCTTCACTTGTCAGATATGATATAGCATGCTTATGTTTTGGTTCCCTTGTATGGAGAACTTATTGACATCAAACAAGTTTTAAGCCAATCGTTCTGCTAAATTACATATGATATGATCCTCATGCACCAGATTCTTTAATATTCCTTTCCATGTAGGAGTTAGATTTTCTTTTCTCACATATTCAGGTCCGAGTACTACAATTTTTTCTTCTCCTCATCAAATATATTTTAACTGCTTGTTTCGCTATCAATTATAGAATATGGCTTCTTTAATGGGAGCGCAATTCTCCAAGAATTTAACTCACAGTGTCACCCATCTCATCTGCTACAAATTTGAAGGTATACCGTTTTCTCCATAAGGTTATGTTACAGTTACTGTTCTCCCTCATAGTTGTATGACCATGTATTATATGTGTTTGTTTTACACCTGATTTATTCATATCTTTTAGTTTTTCTTCTTAGAGTTATAAAGCTATGTACAAATTTCATGGTCATTTAACCTTTTGCTATAAAGGTGTCAATTGTAAGCTTGTTGACTTACCTTGGCTATTGAAGTTGAATGTATAGACTGTATTGTATTTCGATGTTCCTTTATGGTTTAGTTTGCATAATTGATGCACACTTTTCAATGGTTTCCTGAAATTAGGGCCTGATTGGTTTCCTTGTCTACATTCAATCCACTGTGCTAGTATTGAATGCAACTCGCCACCTTTTCTAAACTGTGCTAGGTCTGAAGTATGAAACAGCCAAACAGGAAAATATCAATCTGGTTAATCATCAGTGGATGGAAGATTGGTATGTCCATTTAATCACCTACCTTAAATGTTACTGAAGAACCACTGTTACCCTTAGCTGAAATCTCACATCTGTCTGTTGCATCAGCTTAATGGCATGGAAAATTCTTCCAGTTGGTGCTTACACAAAGAGGTGAGGATATAATGATACCACATCGTCCCTTCAATATATTTGTCGCTTTTTGATATACATGTGCCACAAGCCACCACAAATGCTCATTATGCAGTGTTCTGTATCTATGCCTTGTATCTATGCCTGGTGTACTTTCTTATCACAAGTATACATCTAATGTTGCTCATGGAAACTAATTATGGTCATTTCCTTTATTCAGTAGTTGGGAATTGGAGATAATGACAGCACTAGTCAAGGACTCGGAGGATGAGGAAGAAACTGGTAGAAGCTCATCTGGTAGTAAACGTCCAACTAGAAGCGCATGGACTGCAGATACTAGAATGACAGATCTCATTGGTCCTGATAGCCAAGCAACCACTCGAGATCCTACTGTCTCCTCTAGCAATGCAGAAATTGCTGCTGGAGGACACATGAGCACTTCAGAGCAGATGAAGAACGCAGGAGGCTCAAGCAATAGGTCACTAAACATTAAACCAGACTTACAGAATACTCCAATCTTTCCTGATCCTGATGTTCATGAATCGGCCCATCTTCCTCTTAATGGGAAGGAAGAAACTCCTGCAGCTCAGGTCCACAGCGATGAAGCTAAAGATGACGTTACTCCTGGTGCGCATTGTATTTCCAACATAGGTGGGACTGCTGTTTGTTCTGATCATTATGTGCACCAATCAACTATGGCACCTGCTATTCTGGTGGACAACACAGAGATCATTATTGAAAATTGTTTGGATAGCATCAATCAGAACAATGTGAACAATGCACTTTGGTCAACCCCTTCTAAAGAAACTCTCTCAGAGAAAACATTGCAGTCATCAGATCTGAGTGGAAATGCAGGCCAGAAGGATGGTGGATCTACACCTGATCTTAATGCTGCAGTTGATCAGTCAAATGCTGGACAAAAGCTAACTTTGCATGAGGCTAATTTGAGATTTTCGGGCAATGCCGCATCAAAGAATACCCAAGTCTTAAGTTACAAAAGAAGACGTTGCCGGAAGTATGTGTCACCAGAAGCTAATTTAAAACCAACAGGACCACCACAAAGTTTTGAGAGAATTACCCCAAGGGTTGAATTCAATATCTCCCCATCAATGAATATCGATCACAAAAACAGTGACCTTACTGATTCTGGAAGCTTGAGAGTTGATGAAGTAGCAAAGAAGGTGGATAAATCAAGTGGCGCACTTGCTCAGAGGAGGACAAGTAAGCTTTCCTCAATCAGTATAAAGCCATCAGTAAGCTCAGAAACTGGAATTGCAAATAGTCCTTTTTCAAGCAGGGAAAGTGCCTCTGAAGCAACAACAATTTCTGATCTGATTGGAAATTCTACCCAATCTGTGATTTTAACCAAGGAAAATTCTGGCACACGTAAAAGCAACTTGCTGAGCCATCGGAGAACTTTGAAGCTTGCTAGGCCTGTTGAAGGAGAACAGCTTTCTGAGAACTCCAGTAAGGCTAACAAACCGCTGAGAGGAAATACGTTGGTACTACATGAGGCAAGGTCTGAAAAAGATTATGCTGCAAAATCTTCTGCCAATTCGGAAGTTGAGAAAAGAAATTCTAGTTCCTCTCTTCAAACTGGGGATACTGAGATGAGTGATGCACCACAGGTTAACACAACTGAAGTTGTTGCAGCTCCAAACAAGGAGTTTGAAAATGTGGTTTCTCATCAAAACATGGAAGTGGTTACTAAAGAGATCCAAGTTAGTGCAATCATCAGCGAATGTGAACCATTTCCCCAGGAAGAACCTAATTCTAAAGTGAAGAATACCAGTGGCAAGAGGTTTTGGAATGCCTCAAAAAAGGCAGCTACTAAATATATAAAGAACAAAGATGAGGTTTTATCTTTTAAGTCTGACGGTGATAAAGTCGTTTCTCGTCAAAATGTTGAGGCACAATCAGAAAAGAATTGTGCTAGTCCAAATGGTGTTGAATGTGCAGTAATCATTCCTGAACAAGTCCCAAGTAGTGGAGCAAATAGTGCAGCTGCCAAGAACTTGCTACATGCTTCACAGATGAACGCAGCACTAGCACTTTCCAAGACTGAGTTAGCAGAGAAATATACGGAGGAAAATCCTGGCAGTGCAAGTTCTGATTCACGTCGAAAGAGTTCATTTTTGAAGGTATCTCAAACTGCTGATGTCGAGATGCCTGATGCGCCAATTGTTGATAGCATGGGAGCTATGTCTTCAAAGTCAGGTTGTAAGAAAGTGTTTACTCCTGAAAATGTAGGATCTTCCCCTAAGAGACTCTCCAGCAACACAAATACGGGTGGCCCTGAAACATGCACCCCGAGTGTTGTACCAAACAACAGAGTACGGAAGGCAGCTGCCAAGAGGAAAGTATCTGCTGTCCAGCAAAACAGCTTTGGTGCTGAACATTGCAAGAATGGCAGTGCCTTTGTATCTGAATTTAAATTTGTATATTCGAAGAGAGCTTCAGGCAGTTCCAGAAATGGTAGCAAGAAAGCAACAGATCAGAATCTCCAGAGCTCCAATGAGGATGTGACCAAAGATACTGGAGGATCATTTTCCAAAGATGCCATGCGAGATAGACTGAAAATAGTGCAAAATTCGCAAGCAAGAAGCAGCAAAAGACATAAATCTGCTGATTTATTGAACAGTTCTACTGATTATGACAAGGAGAACCTACCGGTGAATCGTAATATTATTCCCAACTCAAAATGTGGAAACAGTGGTATGAGTTCGAACTGTTTTATTGAAGCTGCGGGAAGTGGTAAAGATCTGCTCACTGACCACGGTGTGGTAGAAGAAAACGATTGTGGAATGCTAACTGTGCTGGAGCCCAGATTATTTATTTTGAGTGGGCATCGCCTGCTGAGAAAGGAGTATAAGTCAATACTTAGACCTCTTAAGGGAAGAGTTTGTAGGGATTCGCATCATTGGTCTTTCCAGGCAACACATTTTATCACCCCTGAGCTCCGCAGGACTGAAAAATTCTTTGCGGCAGCAGCTGCTGGCAGGTATACCTTTGTTTAGTTCCTCAGAATATTTAGTAACTGCTGCACCAGGCCCTGAATAAATCGAGTTTCTCTCATTGAGCTTTATATTCCGAATGGTTTTACCTTGCTTTTGTTGTCGAATTTGAGTAATCTAAAGAAAAGACGTGCACTGGCAGCACTGCCACTAATATTTTGCTCCAAAGTGGTTACTTATTGTGTGCACTAGGACCTGGATATATCAGTTGTTTTTCTTATGATTTAACCTTGTGCTGAGCAGCACACAAAAAACTTGTTGAGAATCTAGATTTTGACGAGGAAAACAATGACAATGCAACCATTATTATCTGATTTCATGAGATCCTAAGCTTTGCTGTTTTCCCCCAATAACAGGTGGATACTAAAGTCTGATTATTTGACTGCTTGTAATGATGCCGGGAAGTTCTTAGAAGAAGAACCATTTGAGTGGCATGGTGATGGCCTTAACAATAGTGATACAATAAGTATGGATGCTCCTCGGAAATGGCGCCAACTACGGCAGCATACTGGCCATGGCGCTTTCTATGGGATGGAGATAATTATATATGGGGAGTGCATTTCTCCGTCACTGGTAAGACACTATTTGGACAGGATTTTTTTAAAATCCGACAACAGTGATGAGACAGTTGTGATGCTAGTAAAATATTATGCTCATGCGCATAATTTGAAATGTGCGTTTCTCATCCACGTTCGCTTTTTCTTTCCTTGTTTCTTTAAACAGGATACACTGAAGCGGGCGGTGAGAGCTGGCGATGGCACAATCTTGGCGACCGCCCCACCTTACACCCGGTTCTTGAAACCTGACGTGGACTTCGCTGTTGTATCTCCTGGGATGCCAAGCGCAGATGCATGGGTACAGGAATTTATGAGGCAAGGCATCCCATGCATCAGTGCAGATTATCTTGTCGAATACGTGTGCAAGCCAGGCCACTCGCTGGACAAGCACGTCCTCTTCAACATGCACCATCTGGCAGACAAGTCTCATGCGAAGCTACTCAAACTCAAGGGCCAGCAGCATGACGACGTGCTTGCTGCCGGCGCCGGAGAGGCAGCCGATGCATTCCTGCTTGTGGATCCAACGACCGGGAAGGACTGATGCTGATCTGTGGCAGCGAGGATGAACATGTATTATTGTTACAACCCTCCGATTGAAGCTGCTGCCCCAGATAATGGACAGTGGCTGTGCACCAGCTGCCACAAACATAAATTCCCCAACAAGGCTAAGAAAGCTGCCAAGTCAACGGTGCTGAAACGTAGTGGCTCTTCTGTTTATACAGATTGTCATCTGTGCCTTGCCGGTGTAAAAAAGATGCTGCTGGCGCTCATAAGTTTATCTCCTTCATGATTTCTACGTGCTTTGCTAGTTAATGATCTCAATCTCTCAGATATATGTAGTAAATATATAGTACAGCATACAGTTGGTTTTCAGTAAATAATTCCACATTTTCAACCGCAAATCATACAGTGCAGTAACTGCACCACATGATTTTACATACATCTTTTATACTTGGCACGGAAGCAAGGAGGAATCATTTGCAGCTCTTGATAAAGCAGCATTCATGTAAAGTTGTTGGCCATTTGAATGGAGCATAATTGGGACGGAAACTTTGTGGGAACTTACCTCATGGATCTGAAATCTCGTGTCAGTTGGCTGCTGCTGTACTTAACTATAGTAAAGAAAAGTCCCCCTGTTTTGGGATTCACCGAGAGAATCGAATAATATTTTGAGGAAAAGGCGAAAAAGCCAGCAGAGCCATCAGCGAAACCTTGGCTACCTGTTGATTAAGGGCATCTCCATCCTCACTGTACGAATGGATTAAGGTTTATAAAGAAACGACCTGAAGATATTTGCATGATTAAAGCATGCAGACAGTAGAAATGGCCCGCTTCTGCTTGTTCACTCACTCACAAAGTCACAATGATATTGTCAAATCATGTCAGATCATGGGTACTTGAGCTGCCTAATCTTTGCATCATACTTCTGCTATATTTGCAGTAATAAGTAAATTGATGTCAATGAAGCATGCATAATGCTGTCGCTACAAAACGACATCGGCCAGTGTAAACTTCTACCCAGTTACAGTAAGTTACTGCAGCTAAGGTACTAGGATTAATATTCCTGTTCATCAGTAAGTATCCGTATCACTTCACCGCGGGCATCATGTGCAACAGGTCGGTACCACAAATTTTGATAGACCAAGTTGGCAGTGCAAAGACGGCAGTTCAAATGACATCTTGTCTGTCTTGCTCAGGGTTGATCACTCACTTTATCCACTTGATCTATGATGCAGTGATGAAGGGTAATAGTATTAAACCAAGCATCATGTGAGCCATTAAACCTGTAACATACCATGTTGTGTGATCTGACGCAATAAATTAGGGCTGCCTCTGCCTGCACTGCACGATCTACCAACTAATAATCTATCTACACTACACGAACACGAGCCATGCCATGCTAAGGGACAGCTAATTCGACTTCCTTTTCACGTCATTCTTTACATGAGTCATGCCCTGTTCATGCAGTTGCATTGCATCCCCTTCCTCCTTTATTCAAAGCAACCAAGAAAGAGAGCAAGATCCAATTCCTTCCTTCCAATCCAGATCTGGTTTCGCTGGACCTAAACCTCCAAAACCACGGCTTGCTAACCTGCATTTCAGAGAGAAATTCAGATGGCTGGGTTGGATTAGAATTAGTATCAAGATATTATACCCATCCAGCATCAGTAGCTAGGTGGATCATCAGCTAACTAGCTGCCCCTGAACAAAAGCTGGGAATGCCTGCCACGGCGGCATGGCCATCCATACATGCAGGATTGCAGTGCAATCTTATTAAAGTTTGGTCTCAAAAGGAGAACGTCCTTTGTGCAGTAACAGTAGAAAAAAATTGCCATGCACAACTGTTCAATCTGATGGATTTTTCTGCACACAACAGATATGTCATCGGATTATGTCCACATTTGTGCGCTTTAAGAAAAGTTGCATCGGATGTTACATTATTGTCACTTCCATTTCCATTTCTTTCTTTCACCACCGGGGATGGAAGGAGGGACCATGCATGATTGATGAATTCTTCAGTTCTCAGTTCTCACCAGTCACAACACAAGATGAGATGCTGCTGTGTCATGTGTGAGACTGAATGTATTAGTCAGCCATTGATCAGTGGTCATGCCAATGCAAAGACATTGATCAAGCAAGAGAGGAGCTCACGCGCTGCAAGTCTGCGACTCTATCTGTGGATGCAAGAAATGCAGAAACGGGCGACTTTTGGCTTTCTCATTGGACCAGCTGGGACGACGACGACGGCACGAGATCTGTTGCTGGTGCCCATCTCGCATCATCATCCGCCGTCACAGAGCATGGGCACACGTTCAGAAATTCAGACTTATCCACATGCATTTGCATAGTATGCTTTGACGCCTCCCTCAATTCTGAAATATCTTCATGGTCCCTGAATTCTGAATATCTTCTCTCAATTCTGAATACCTTCATGCTCCCTGAATGAATTCTGAGTAGGAGTATCTTCTTGCTGACATGCACAAGCAGAGGAAGAAGAATTTTGTAGTAGTAGTAGTATACTAGCAATAGCAGCATCGCCTTCAGTTGGAGGTATGCTGCTGCAGGCAAAATATACTCCTATACTAGTGCAGGATCAGAGGATGTTGACAGAAAATTGAACTGAAATCTGTACAAAATTTGCAGTACCAAGGAGGTAACCTAGCATTGGCATCTACAGAGAGAGAGAGAGAGAGAGGAGATACAAGGGACCAGATTTCATAAGGAAACTAGAGCTAGAGTAGTACTTCTACTCAATTAACAGTCTCTACAAAGTACAGTACAAAATAAGACGAAACCAAAATTTTTTTAACAGCTGCCTCCATCCACTTGTCCACTTTCTTTCATGTTCCAGGTCGTTTTCCTCGCTGGAAAGCGCCATTTCGAGCTGTATCCAAGTAATGCAGATTTGGAACCGATCCAACTCTTCAAATTTCCTCAGCGTTTTCCCGCCACCTCTTTCTTCTTCCGTCTGTGCTACTAGTAGCAATTTGTTTGGGTCATCATCAGCAAATTCAGCAGCTCATGGCCTCGCACTTGACCGGCATCGGCCGATCAAACCCGCCACGGGACAGCAGATTCCCCACCACCGCCATGTCACGGCAGAACACGCCCTGGAACACCGGACTCCCCGCCGCCGCCGCCGCCGCTGCCACCATGGCCGCCGCCGTCGGCATTGCCACCGCCGCCTGACTAATCTGAACATGAACATTCTCCCTAACCACATTCCCCAGATCAGCCTTCTCCGCCGGCAAGGCTGTCTCCTCTTTCTCCCTCGCCGCCGCCGCTGCGGCGGCATCCTTGGCTCTCTGTCTCTCAGCGGCCTCCTCATCGATCACGACGGACATGATAAATGAGTACCCCTTCTGCAACATACGGTAGAGCGACAACGCCGACATGCGCGCCTGATCACGCACGGCGTCAATGTCGCGGTGCTCATCGACGAGCTCAAGCCGTTCGGCGAACGACGCGCACCGATCGGGCCGGAGCTTGAGCGTGAGCAGCAGGTGCGCGCGTTCCAGCTCGGAACGCGCGCACCCGCGTCGAACACCTAGCAACGCGTAGTAATCCACCACGCCGCCGCACGCCTCGCCGCCGGCGGCGGCGCGTGCGGCGCGGATGCGCTGTATCCGCGGCGCGAGCGCGCGGTGCGCGGCGGCGATCTCGCCGAACCGGACGCCTCCCTGAGGCCGCCACGTGGGGCCAGGCAGCTTCCCGTCGCGGAGCGCGGCGTCGTAGAGGAGCTTGAGGTGTTCGAGGTCTCGGAGCGCGTCGCCGGCCGCGCCGATCGACTCGAACAGGTCGGCGCGGGTGCGGAGCGCCGGGATGAACGCCGGGTCGAGCGCCAGCGCGCGGTTGCAGTCGGCGACGGCGTCGGCGGCGCGGCCGGCGGAGCGGAACGCCTCGGCGCGGCCGACGAGGCAGGCGGTGGCGAACGGGTGGGGCAGCACGCCGCCGCGCCGCGCGTCGAGCACCTTGGTGAAGTGGCGCACCGCCTCGCCGTGGAGCCCCGCGTCGTGCGCCGCCACCGCCGCCGCGCGTCGCCGGAGGAGCAGCTTCACGTGCGCGAGCAGCTGTGATGATGATGACGAGGATGAGGAGGATGACGTGGCGTCGCCGGAGAAGCTGTCGTCGGACCAGCAGACGCTCTCGCGACGGAAGGCGGCGGAGGCGAGGCGGCGGCCGGTCTGGAGAAGCGCGGCGGCGTCCTCCATTAATCCGAGGTGGAAGCAAGCCTCGCCCAAGATCAGATACCTCCATTGCGTCTCGCCGCCGGCGTTCTTGGAGAATCCGGCGATGACGCGCTGCTTCAGTTCCGAAAAATCGAAGCAGCAGAGGAATTTTCCGGCGACGGCGGCGCCATCGTCGGAGTTGTCACGGCAAGGCGAGAGCAGCTCGGTGCGGGAGCCGGAGGAAGAAGAGGTCGTCGCTGACGTGTCATCGCCGGAGCAGGATTTGGCGCAGCTGGGGATGTAATCGCGGAGCATGTCGGCGATGTCGCGATATCGCCGGAGAGCGAGGAGAGAGCGAGCACGGAGCTCGAGCGCCGCCTCCATGCGCGGCGACATCTCCAGAACGGCGTCCACTAGACCAAGCGCCGCCGTCGCTGCCTCGTCGTCGCCGCCGCCGCTTTCCCCATCCTTCGACGCCGCCGCCGCCGCCGCGGCAGCGAGAGCTGCCCGTGCCTCGCCGAGATACTCGCCGATGATCTGCTGCGCAATGCACAACCACCAAACAAAATCAGTTTCTGAATCAGAACACTTTCAGTTAATTGCTCGCCATCTGCGAGCGAATCAAGCAAGCTACAATTGGGGATCTTGGGAATTGGGAATTTGGGATTGCTGCGGCGAACTCGCCCAAGTTGCCATCTTTTGCTCGAATTGCAACAAAGAGGAAGAAGAAGCAATATCGAGTGTCAAGAACCAACCTTTCGGTTTCCCCGGAGCCAATTCCTCCTCTTCTCCGGAGCAGAAGACGGCGAGTACACCACCGCCATTGGTGGTGGCACGAAACAGCAGCAGCTGCTGCAGGGCAACAAGGCAGGAGGGGAAGTAGGAGAATGCCTTGGCAACTAGGAGTAGTATCTATGGAGGACTATATATATTTTGCATTTGTAATAGATGGAACGGCAGGTGGGAATGGGCAACAATTTAACAAATGCCAACGAACAAAACCAACAACTGTGAGAGAAGAAGAGAAGAGAAGAGAAGAGAAGAGAATCGATGGTCCTTGGAGTTCCAAGCTGGACAACAAGATGCTCCTCTCCTCTCCTTGCCACGCACACCACAACCAGTAAACTATTACTGTACAACTCTACCCAGCATTAGTAGTAGTAGGGTGCCATGGCCTATGCCTGTGACAGCAGAGATCTCGGCCTCTTTTTAAAGAGAAAGAAAGAATTGTGCTTGGAACGATAGGCACATCACCCTGCCTGCCCGCAAAGCAATTCCTGCCTTTTCTTTTCTTTTTTCTTTTTCCCTGCTGGCTTTTCTCCTCTTCATCTTCTCCATGTGATTAGGACGCCATTCATTCATTCGCATCACTGCCAGCAAGCATACATGGCGTGTCACCTTTTTATTTTACTGCACACCAGCTACTAGCACAGTAAAAATGGTCATGATGGATAATCTGACTGTACACTAGTACTAGTAGATAGGAGTAGTATAGTTATGGCCATGGATAACATCACAGACTGAAAGAAGGATACTAGGAGTAAATTTGTATATAAACAGCCACCTAACCATTTTTACCACACATATTGTTGTTATTGGCAGTAATGGAATGCAGAGAGAAGAAACAGCTTTATTAGATGCAGCTAGCATTGGCACATTCATTCATTCAAGCCTTGTCACATGTAGAGGCCTCACTGTCCGCATCATGCATGGCCTTTCCAGCACACCAACTACTGTCCAGCCTGACCCATGTTCATCATTTTCTTCAGGTTCAGGATGACGAGCCTCTCTACTCTGTCTACCCTTTTTGATTGATCAATGGCAATGCAACGGAACGGAACGAAAGAAATACTACTCCAACAGAAACCAAAACAACCACCATTACTTACCTGTAACAAACCAAATTCGTCTACTGCGAGAGTACCAGTACTCATCAGTAAGTTGGTGACAAACTGTTTTAACGCCAAAAAAGAACATGTTGCAATTAGGCTGTTATAGCAGCTACTAACAATGAGAGTAAGTGGCCTGTGGCCCACAACTGTCAGTCTCTGGCCATGGAGTGCTATTGAGGTGGAGCCAGCTGCAGAGGCTGTTGGTTAATTAACAAAAATTAATAAAAGCATTGGGATGACCATCGGATGCCTGATTGCCTGGCCCTGTTGTCTTCGCATACGGTCAAACGGAGGGAGGGATCAAGATCAACCCATCCTGTTTTCAGACTAGACTTCCGAGTTTTTCAAGTTGTTGGACTTGGATTGGACCCTAGGGTCAACCTTGTTGACATCCTATAACCACTTCCATCAGTTTTACTACTGTACTCCAGTATAGAGTATATGCAACTATGCAAGTCGACACTACTGGTACATGTTTGTCACTGTACTTGTGCTCAGTTGTTTAGGAGTAGTCCAGTTCTTCACCCACACACCCCTCCTTCAGTTTCAGTCGGTCATGTACTCATATATATCAAGATACCGTTCAATTTAGATATTGGCATTGTCTAAATACAACTTTGCATAATTTATATTATAAAATATTTGTAAGTCTAATAAATTTTTTAACTAGATTTTTTAGACGAATAGTTAATATATCAAACCTAGATTTTAAAAATATATATGGAGATTTAATGTTTTCAAAGTATGACTTAAGATTTGGATATTTGAAACACAATTAATTGCATGCCGCAGTTGATTGTCACATGATCATCCTTCGTATATAGTAAACGATATGAGTATGAGTGTATGAGTATGATCAGTATGAGCATGAACATCATTAGGGATTAGGGATTGGGGTGGTGAACTGGTACCACTGATTAATGATTAGTCCCTCTTGCTCATCTTAGGCCTTGTTTAGCGACAGTGAAAGTGGATTATTTTGGACACGCAAAACGAGAAACATCATTAGCACATAATTAATTAAGTATTAACAATTGAAAATTAGAAAAATATATTCGTATGAATTTTTAAAGAAACTTTTATATAAACTTTGTTTAAAAAAAAGCACACGAATAATTATTTTGAGAAGCGTGCTAACGGAAAACGAGAAAAAAAATATTCTCTAGGCTGAAACAAACGGGGCCTTAGTGGTTACCGATTGGATTATTGGATGAGTTGGTGCTAGTATTGACTTTGTGTGTTGGTTTGCTTCTGTTTACGATAAGGCAATAATCTGCCCCGGACTGTTCGTAGGTAGGAGTGTAAAAAATTTTAAAATAAAATGAGTATATTTGTTGAGCTGGTGAGCACTGATAAACCGTTTTTAAGAGACGGCCAAACCTTCTCAATTCTGAACTCTGAAGTATAGTACTTCCGTTTCAAAATGAAAGTGTAGTACAGTGAGAGTATATATGCGTGCAGACAATGCAACTGTTATGTCAACGTCACGTATGTATACATTGAGCAATGATCACTGAAAACATCTCTCATGCTGTCATGCATGCTAACTACCAGCTCCTAACTGTCTCCAAACTGCCACTGGAAATTAATGTACTATTGTCTAGTACCATTCTGCTAGACACCCGGGGTGCCATATGTTTGCAGTGGATTTTTGTGATTAATTAGGCTAAAAGATTTATATACTCCTATAAAAGAAAAATGCTTAGGTTTCCTGTAAAAGTGTAAAACTCGGGCGTTAAACTTAAGCTGTTGTTTGGGGACTGAAACTGAAATTAATCGTGGCAAATACAACTTCATGCGTAGCTGGAAAATTAAGAAGACACGAGTAGTACTTAATTAGTTGATCCAAACCGTTTGGTAAACAGGAAGTATTAGTGCTCCAAATCTACCAGCAACGAACAGCAAGCATCTAGTCACATGGGGAATGGGGCATACATATATGCAATGTTGGGTCAGTGAAGGACTCAGGTCATATATATGCAGTGCAGGGACCGGGCAGGTGATCACTGATCCTCCAAGGCCATTGGAGCAGCCATATCTGCTACTCCCAGCAGTAATTAATTACACTTGTGCCGTGCACTCAACTCAAGGAACTCAGCCGGCAGTTGCTGCAAACCTTCTTTGGATTCTGTCTACGTTGGACTGACTGCTCCATATCTATGGAGCTGCACCACTGTTGTTTTACTCGCTAGCCCTTCTGTTTCAATCACAAGTTAAAACTGATGCGGCCGGAGTAGTTTAGTCAAACTGAACAGTACATGGATTCACAATTAAGAAACCTCTGAATATCTGCATGCAACTAATGAAACACGAGTAAAAAAACTAATACAGTATATATTATTATGATCTAGCATTGGTCGCTGTCCATATATATTGCCTCCTGGTGTGCCCTGTCGTCCTGAATGCAGGCATGTTCTGAATTTCCTCTCGTCCCCAGCCTGCATGTACACTACTGCCAAAACATGAAAGAGACTCTTATTATTAAGCCTACATCAGAGGATCTAGTTAGTTCACTGTTCCAAGTACAGCATACAAACATTGGTGACATCCATGAAAAACAAGTGAGTCTTTCCAATGTGAAACTAAAGATCGATCACGCAGGAAAGGATCGAGTGCCTAGGCAACAACAAACGCTAGCAAACAACGACTCCTCGGATAGCTGATCACTTGATTCCTGCCTGCTTCCCTGTTTGCCTTTAATTCTGTCCGCCCGGCCCGGGAGGTCAGCACTCGATCGAATGATACCGAGGAGGAGCAAGAACAAGGCCAAAAAGTGGAGCAAATGAATGCATAGTGCTTCCTTTTCTTTGCTTCAAGGCATCTGTAATAGGGGTAGATAAGCTCTCTATAAGCTTCCAACTAGGAAAGAAAAAGGAGGAGAGAAAAGAAAACGTCGCTACATCAAGCGTAAGCCGATAGCGCGCGTCCCCCCGCGAGTGGCCCCACCGCGCACCTTCCTCTCTCCCCTTCTCTCTCGCCCCTTCCTCTCCCCATCCGGCGGGGAAAGGCGA
>CM002485.1:22262930-22276974 GCA_000325765.3 Leersia perrieri | reverse complement strand
TATATAAAACAGTGTAGGGCAATCCAGCTTTGTCATACGATTAGACTTACCTATCTGTATTTTATAATATATAACAACTAGATGAGTATTGGATAACTTACAATAATTATTGGCACTATCGTCTAATACCTGTTTTCCTACGATAAAAATAGCACATGGTACACAAATGCGTGAATCTTACGCCACTGTTTAAAGCACCGAGTGACAATTTTTGTATAGGTTACTAGTGACCGTAAGGTGGGCCTTATCAAAAATAGGGACGCATTGTCAGTGATTGATGCCATATATGGGGATGTCTAATGATTCTACCAGTTGTTAATTAATACCCATGATTTATCAACCGGCAAACTAACATGTTCATATAAGAATCCATTCGAAGGAGTGCCATAAGCAACTTAATTTGTGGTTTGCCACTGCCACCACCATTGTGGGGAGCCCATCTAGCCTCACCTTATGAATCCATAGTGTCGTCATCCATCGGGAACAAATCCAGCTAGCTAGGGTTGGTGTCACCATTGTTATAGATGTGCAGGGCACTTTTCCTATATGTTGCTACGAACTGTCGTTGATAGCTAGCGATATGCCATATATCTTGCACCCTTCGAGGTGTGTCATTATTATTCTTGAACTTGAATACTCCCTTCTTACATATCACATTATTATTCTTGAACTTGAATACTCTTTGCTCTATGCTTGTACCGTTACTAGATATTTTCACGAAAAAACAAGCCATCAGAATGCTAGCGAA
The DNA here is from genome assembly GCA_000325765.3 of Leersia perrieri. NCBI lineage: Eukaryota > Viridiplantae > Streptophyta > Magnoliopsida > Poales > Poaceae > Leersia > Leersia perrieri. Next base: position 22,276,226 of record CM002485.1, on the reverse strand, counting down.
AAAGGTTAAAAGCATTGGTCGGCTAAGGAAAAGCAGAGAAACTAACACTTGGCAGGCATATTCATCATCCGTCAATTTGGAGCTTAACAGAAATAATATAGGAAAATTCTTCTCGACATATTAAGCATGTGCAGAACAACTATAAACAATATGTGCTGTTAGAGATAACACACACAGCAACAAATAATGTAATGTCATTATGATGACATTAGAATCTCTTGTTGCCGACAAGACTAGTAAAGTGGTCCAAAGTTCAAACCCTTTAACATGCATGTCTAACCAATAGAATGACCACAACCCTACACTCCAAAAGACTGGCCAAGAAATACTAACACAATGCCATTTGTTTCATTAACTGTGCAAAACTTACTTTGCCACCTATCTGCACCATTGGTGTGGGATCAATCAAGATCTCGACCGTTGGTGTTAAGTGTAGATTATAATGAGTAAATAAATGCTTTCGAGATTATATAATCTGAACATTGTATTTTCGAAATTATATTTTTTTTGAAATTATAATCTGAATAATAACTTTTCTGATCGCGTTTTAGGTACATAAAAGATGCTTTCTCTCTAATCTACCAGGGACACGTGTCACCGCGTCGATGTTGGTGCAGATGCACGTACGTTATAAAATCCTACTCATATATATATATATAAGACTATTGTGTACCCCTATAGAATAAGCTATTCTATACCCCCTCCCTTCCAAGGCCTCCCAAGGCCCATCCCACCTCCCACCCCCTTTTTAAGGCCCAAAAACCACCCCCACCTCATCTAAAGGCTGATCAAAGGCTTCTTCCTGCGGGTCAATGCCCTTATGGGCTTCCCCCATGTTTACCTAAGCCCACCTCTCGCCTAACAGGAATTGTGCAGCAATGTGAAGGCTAAACTACAATAACACAAAGGCTAATCTGCAGTAACAACGCCGAAACATAGGCATGAGGGATCTACTTTTTTAAAGCACTTTTTTTCTAGCAAAGTGGTACAAATGTTTTTAAAAAATAATATATGAGGTAAGAAATAAAGTTGTTTAAGTTTGAAATCTTAAGGATATCTATAGGATTTGTACTGTACACACTAATGTCATGACAATAACTATACAGTAACGTTGCACCTTCTATGCAGTAACACAGTATGTTGCTACAAAATATGTGCATTGTTACTACACAATTGCAGTAACAACGTGAAATAAGTGCAGTAACATGTGTATTGTTACTGCACAGTTATAGTAACATCGTGATATAATTGCAGTAACGTCATAATAGAAGTGCAGTAACACGAGAATTACAATCTTGTAGTAACATTTAACAGACGGTGTGTAGCTAAAAGATTATATTCCCAATTTTTAGAGAGCAATATCTCTCATGTCTTATATTATTTTTTAAAATCGTTTTCACCACAATGTTTTAAAAAAGTGCTTTAAAAACTAGATCTATCATGACTATATTTTGATGTTGTTACTGCAGATTATACGTCATGTTATTGCAGATTATACAGCGTGTTACTGCACCAGGCAGGAGTAGGGAAATGTGGGGTGTGGGGGAAGTCAAAGTGTAGGTTTGACTGGCGGGAGAGAGGTTTGACCAGGGCGGGAGGGGGTTTTGGGCTCTTGGAGAGGGGTGGGAGATGGGTTTGGGCCTTGGGAGGGGAGGGGGTCTATATATAGGAAAATGCAAAAATAATCATATGTACATGTGCACCAACAATTTGCACCATTGATGTGGGATACCGTTGGTGTTAAGTATAGCTTATAATGAGTAAATGAATGCTTTCGAGATTATATTTTTGAGATTATAATCTAAACATTATATTCTTCGAAATTATATTTTTTGAAAATATAATGTGAACATTATATTTTTAAAAATTATATTTCGAAATTATACTTTTCGAAACTATATTTCGAAATTATATTTCAAAATTATAATCTAAATATTACCTTTTTTGATCGCGTTTTAGGTACATAAAATATGCTTTCTCTCTAATCTATCAGGGACACGTGTCACCGCGTCCATGTTGGTGCAGATGCACATACAGTAGTACTGTGAGATGTTGGACTTAGAAATGTTATAGTATACTTGATCGGATAATATCTGGTCTGGCTGGTGTCTGATATCACCTAATTCAGAACTATCAAATTCTTTTTCTGGTACTACCACACGCTGCAAGAGTTTTGCAATGTCTACATGTAGTATAGAATTGTAGATACTGAAGATGTCATTTTTCAGTTCAACTCCAAAAACTGCAGAGCTATAGTGCAAGCTCATAATTATGGGATGATCGAAGTATCCAAATTTCAGGAAATGCCAACAGACTGTGGACACCAAAGAAAGAATAGTTCAAAGAGATCGTGCATCAAGATAGAGCGACAGCAACACGTCGAAGCGTTTCGGTTTCAGACATAAAAATACAGTGCCAGTGAAGGTAACCAGAAAGGCTATCCCTGAGGCTACAATTGGTTAACCAAAAACGATCTCATATCACGACAGGAAATCGCACCAAATCAATGACTTTTTCATGGCAGTGATTGGTCATTTCGTCTAGTCCAAGGTGAGGCTGCAGATCGAGGTAGAAACGATCGATATATGACAAACCGAGTAAAAATTTATGTGCTTTGGAGCTTTCTGAATTGCAACACATAGTATCAATTTTATCATTGGGTTGCTTTCTCATTCTTGCTCACTGCTGCGTTTCTTATCTTCTCATCACCTCCTCTCCTTTTGTTTGCAACTGTCACTGTATCAGACAATGAGATCCATTGAAACTGTCTTTTGAGAGTTCTTGAAAAGAAAGAAAAGGGTCATTGAAACAGCAAGTGGATGATCGATAGTTCATGGCTTGTTTGGTGGCCTTTGGAAATCATCGGAAGGCACCAAAACAAACAAGAATATAAAGTGTTGTACACAGGGAACAAGATGAAGCGTGTAAAGTGTCCACAAGAAAACCAATCATTTTGGAATGTTTGACTTTGCACAGAAAGGAAGGAAGGGAATTGCAAAGATGGATGGACCAACCATTCTGATTTCCACTTGACTTCGTCTTGGCCATTCGCTTGCACCCTGCCTGAATGACATTGAGCTATAGCCTTTGAGTGAAAAGATCGAAGCAACTATAAATATTCTCTGCTGATCTGACCCAGTTGCTGCAACTTTCGGTCATCAACCAGGAGGCCATTCATCAATAACTAAATCCGAAATAGGAAATGAATTTTAATCCAAAATAAATATGGCGATTTGTTCGCAAATACGCAAAAAAAGTAGTGTAGCATTACATTAAAAAATAAAAAGAAGAAAAATATAGAGGCTTTACATACATGACCAAAAGAGGACAAATATTGAGAGAATTTTCCTTAACTGTTTGGATCCTAACTTGAAAGAATTTCAGCATTCTCTTGGTAGTACGATTATTGGTTTGTGGCGTACTGTGAATGGCAAAATGGAACCTGAATATGGCTGTGGTGGCTACTGCTCAGTTATTATCCTGATAGAAAGAAAGAAATCTCCACTCACCAAGTTGCGAGGTCGATTTGAGAAGAGAGAAGAACAAGTTGGGATCCTGCTCGTTTGAAACAAATGTAGAGAGGCTTGTGGCCTCCACACGACACACGTCTTGTAAGTCAGATAATGCTTCCATCTGACGCAATGAAATTCAGACCATTTTGGCTTCTCCTGGAAAAAAATGATGCCTGCCGTAGTACAAGGTCTAAAAATGTGGGCTTCATTTGATTCCTTGAAAACGACCTGCATTTGTTACGTGCAGCTAACAGCAGTGCTGAAGCCTGCAGATGCTGACTTGATTCTGTCCAGGTAAATCACTTGATCCTAGCACTGAAAACAAATCTACACTGTGTTGACCGTTTGCTTTTTTCTCCTTTACCTGAGCAATTGTTTCCTGCCCTACCTAAGTTTTCTAAGTCAGTAGTAGTGTTGCTGGAACTGGATAGAGTTGACTACCCAAATACTGTTAGATTTCTTTAGTGGCAGTAACAGAGCACAATGTTAGGAGCTTGATAGAGTTCCACGCAAACAATTGGAAATTTTAATAGAGATCATCGGCGCGTTTGATTTCTTATACACAATTAACCTTTTTCATTTTAGACAAGGAAATGCTGTTCTAAGGATTGACGCTAATTTTTTTAATTAACCATGATGTCTTCTTCTACTTACTGTTGCTGTCTAAATCATATCCTAGTGCACAGGATGGAGATAAACTAAATGAAGGCGATGCTGTTATTTACTAATATGGTCTTGTTTGGACCTTGAGAGTTTCGTAATTTAAGAGGCAGCCAAGGAAAGAAATAACATGAACTTATTTGGCAGACACCATCCAAATAAACCCTACCAAATAAGTTCCGGTTATCGTAAATATTTTTTTTACGATTTCAGCAATGTGAGATATTCAATCTGAATTGAATCTACACTACAAAGCCATCTCATGTTCATGACTGAAAGCGTAAAAACTATATTTACGAGTGGAAGCATAAATGGGCACGGATAGCAGGCATCTATAGAATGAAAATAAGAGATGAACTAATGGTAAGGCCGTTCTTTTTACATTCAACATGGGGCAGAATAAAGTAAAAATTACTGAAACTACTTAAGTTAACCTTTAACTGCTAGTAAAAGTTATGCATCTATACCAGCTAGTGGGAGATTCATTCATGTTAACATCATGAGCACATTATAGTATGAGATTCGGCAAAAATGATATAATGAGATGATTCTGGCAATGTAGAAATGGTATTGCATTCAATATTCTCAGTTTTATTACAATTAAATAATGAGTAAATTTCATAAAACTGTATATTTTATTGTTCAAGTTGTAGAAAACTACACATACTCTAATACCTATCACTTAAATACACATATCATGGTACGAATGTTTCATAAAACTACAGTTGAAACATAAAACATGTAGTTTAGTGAAATTTACTCTTAATAGTATTCCAACCATTGCCTCCGGAGATGCATAAAGCCATATTGTTTATTATTACAAGTTTTCCACGCTAAATGAAATCATATAAACATAAAGCAGCACGACACATCGCTCAAAGTACAAATTCTCGGACTGTAGCAGATATTGATGGTATAACACTTTTTGTAGATAAGTTCAGCAGAGATGCTCCAAATAAGATATATTATCACAAAGGCAGACGGCACTTGCAAATATACAACAATCATGTCTAGCAACCTGTATAAATAAGCATGAGTACTGACTATGAATTTCTTCGTACAGATGGAATATAGTCAGATCAACACATGGAACCAAATGATATTTTTGTTGTGTGAATGATAACCAATGATACCATTTTACATTATTTTTAAACTTCCTGATGGAAAATTTGAGCAAAGGCCAATCGAACCAGCTTGCCCTGCAAAAGAACATAACATCAACTATGTGTCATGACTAAAGCCATAAAGTTCTGAATGTCACACCAAATATAAAGCACTCCGTAGAACACACCCATTGTCTCATATAGCCAAAATATACATGAGCCTAATAGACGAATGCACTTTAAAAAGCATTGCAATCTTTTGTGACAGTGTGACACAATCACACGAGTACTACAACTAAAAAAGACTCTCCAGTCACACTCACACCAGTACTAGATTCGAAGTAAACAACATTGAAACAAAAGAACTAATAATTCCAACTAAAAACAAGTTGCAGTGTTGCACAAAAAACCAACTGATGTTGTGCTTTTGAGGAGAATAACTTCATGAGTCAAGACAACAGAAAGCCTTACCAAACTATATATCTTGGTGAAGTACAAGGCTAGAGCTTCACAAGCAGGTGACCGTGTTGTATCAACAGTGGATTCCGTAACTTGGATGTTCCTAGAGTTACTTGCACAATACATCTCCAGCCACCTATCAGTTTCCCAAATTACATGCATAATGCTCTCCCTTGCAGCATAGTGGTGCCTCTCAAATGGGAGAATCACCAGACGGCATGGCACCCCATTACCTTTTAAAGCATCATAAAATTGACACGACTACAAGATGTAAACATAGTTTTAGTAGTACCTATGGATGTAGCTTAAACAAAATATTTAGGACTCATATATCTCTGGAGGTACTGTTGCTACCTGCATTGCTGTCGTCACTTTGCTGTCATCTTCTCCATGAATTAGTAGAATTGGTTTCTTAATTTTGTTAGCTGACATAAAGGGACTCATCTTAATATAGGTATCTGTAGCCTCCCAGAGTGTCCGTACCTCTTTCTTCAAACAAAAACAAAGAAACTCATATAGGAAACATATGCCATAAGCATATTAAGCAAAGAATGATATATATTATACAGTACAGTGAACCTGAAACCCAAATGGAGTCAGCGTCCTGTTGTAAGCTCCAGAGCGGGCAATTCCACAGCAGAAAAGATGAGGCGCATGAGCTAAGAGATTAGCAGTCATAAATGCACCATATGAATGACCACCCACAGCTATTCTGTCAGGGTCAGCAACCTAAGGAACAGGGCAAAGTATATATGAGTTTGTACTGATTACCCCAGTAGAGGGAACATAAAAAAGCAATGCAGACAGAAAAAACATAAACTACTTGGCAAAACAAAGATAAAAGATAAAGTCTTACCCCTCTTCTTACAATTTCATTTACCGCTGCTTCTGCACTAGCAACAAGCTGCTCTATGTACCTAGGAAAATAGTATAAAACTCATCTAAGAAGGAAGGCATGTCACCTCATCTAGTTATGTCATTCTTTTTAAGGGAAGGTATAACAGAATTATATGATTCGACAGGGTGAGTACAGGACTGATATCGGAGAGCATGAAAATGGTGCACTATGCATACGAGCAAGCCCAGAAGTTCAAAAGTACAGAGCGGCATAATGACATTTAGATGAATAATGGTACACTACCTATCATTTGCCTCTTGGTCTCCTTCACCGATTATAGGGATTGTTGGGTCAGCCAGAATGGCAAACCTGTAAGATGCAGCATAAGATAAAAATAAAATACATTTTCATTGGTGGTTCATTAAATTAAATGGTGCATATTGCAAGAAGGACGTATCGATAAAACAAAATAAGGTGCATAGTACCCTCTAGCTAACCAAAGAAGAGGAATGTTGCTGCTGATGCGTGCAAATTTATTGGGTGAGCGACGGACTTGCCCAGCAGCCTCTCTGCTTTTAAATTCTCCAGGATATGACCAAATTAGGCATGGAAGAGCCCCATCTTTTGATGGATTATAGCCCGGAGGCAGATATAATGTAGCAGTGAGTTTAATGCCATCTTCTCGCTGGTATCTGATTACTTCTTTCTGCAGCAATGCTAGCTGTGGATATGGATGGGAATAGTTTGTGATCTGCACTTGATTCTTATCTGGCCAAACCTTGATATAATATTGGGTAGGTTCCCTTCTTGACTCTTTCGATATAAGCAGCTTTAGATGATTAAGGTGGATTTCACATTTTGGATTATATGACATCAGAGCAAGAACAGATTCATAATACTTTTCCTTGTTACTCTCCCATATCCGCTCTTTCACTCCCGTATTTCTGTAAACGAAATGGTTATGCCTATATTATGTTCATGGATTCAAACGATCATAACAGAGCAGGCGTGGGAGGTGCACCAAAAATGTTTAATAGAGATAAGTATAAGGCATACTCCTACATATTCAAGATATCAAGAAAAGGGATGCTTCCTTTTGGTGTGGCACCTTTTCCCTTCAACAAGATGTAGGTTCCTTCATTGTTTGTCTTAATTTCTGCAATGACAAAGGTACCTGCGGGGGTTCTGCACATCATTGGAGAACCAGGATTTGAATAGGCATCTTCTGAAGATCTTTCAAACAATACCCGTGGGCTAACGTCTTTGCAATCAGGAGCGATAACCCATGTTCTTGTTCTGCGGGTCTTGTACCAATGCTCATAAACCAATGCATGTGATCCACTGCACCAAGCGATCCTTCTGAAGATTTACCGAAATAAGAAATTGAGTGATTAGCTAGCAGCTGATTATGTATATTTGAGTGTTTTAAATGCAAGGATACCAGATTGTAGCCTAAAAATCACCAATTACATCTTTGAAGTCAAAATTCAAATTTATCTCCAAGCTAAATCAAATCTCTTCATTATTATTTGCCTTTCTGTAAAGGCATAATCACTCTATAGCATCATGAGGTGAAAATGGTAGGTCTGTGGTAATTTAATACCTATACCGAAGGTCAAGTTTAAGCAAGACTTGAGGTTTCTCGCCATTTAAAGCATCTGCAGGCTCCATATATACTATGTCGCGTGGTGAGGCTTCAACATTTGCATCTCCTCCATCTTGTGCCTCCACCCTTTCAAAACATTGTAAACGATTTAAACAGATAGAACTGGGTCTCAGTAAGATCTAAGAACTATTGTTAGCATGGTGATTGTACATCTGGTATTACAAACTAATATAGTACTCCCTCCACCTCAAAATATAACTACCTGGGCAATTCAAATTTGTCTCAAAAAAACAACTACTTCTAAACCTAACCACCACATCTCCACCAATCACAACTATCCCCCATTTATTTCTCCACCTACCTTCTCCTCTCAACAAATCGCAATCGTTCCTCACCTCAACCTTAATCTCCCCAAAAAACGGCATAAGTAGCTATATTTTGAGGCGGAGGGAGTAGTAGGCACTAGGCACTATTGTTAGAATGGGCAATGTTTCTGACTCTTTTTTTTTGTGCTGGGCAGCCGAAGGATTGACAATCAAAATTTATTAAGATTGGAAAGAAAAAGAGACAATTTACAACCATGAAAGTAAGCTGCCGAGTGCCCAGTCCCCATGAGGACTAGGCGAGACTGAGCAACATACTACACAAAGTAGTGAAGGAAAGAAAGGATCTCCATTCACTCTTTTCTGACTAATTTGACGTTAGTTTTGACATACTATGTCATAAAATCTTGCATTAAGTCGATCTTTCAGAAAAGTTGGTGGTCAAGTAAAAATGGATTGTGGTTGCATGGTAAAAAGGTAGTCAAAAGAATAACTGATGGCATGCCTAGGGTCATTATCTGTCAGCTGTTTCAGACGCAAGCAACTAGCTGCACTATCTGTCAAGAGGACAACAACACGACCGCCTTTGTGCAAATATCATCAAAGCAGAAGGATATCAAACATAGTCACCTAATGCAGCAGAAATGTACAGGTGCATTGGCACTATAATTTATAAATACTACAATGCTAAGTTTACCTAGTATCATCAGGATTGAAACGGTATCATTTTCTTAGAATAACAATATTAAAAAAAAGAATCCACAGAAGCTTCATAAGGAATTGAATGGCTGCACTTTTTGTGACTCACCAATACAAAGTTGAAGCCATGTCAGGCCTCCACTTGATTAAACGCTTTCCCTTACGGACACTGCCGGATATAATTGGAATATCTTCAGCTAGTGGCAGATCACAAACTTCACGGATAAATGTTCCATTAACTGTCCACAGCTCAACCTTCTTTGGGAACCTTTTATATGAGACGGTAGAAGAATATGGCCGGTGGACAGAAGTGAGCATCAAGTACTTTTCATCTGGTGAAGGATCAAGAGCAGTATATATCGCAGGTGGGGCAATTGGCTTCACTGTCCCATCCAGTGAGACTAGTATTAACTGTGATGTTGCATAGTAATCAAACAATTCTTCTTCATGCAAATCTTTCAACATTTCTTTTGTGGCTCTCATCTGAACTACATTTTTATGCTCATTAGAACGGATCCTAGGACCAAAAGGAACCAACGGCTTCTTTGGTGGATTGCCACGTGGCAAAGGAACAGTGCAGACCAATATGGTAGAATTATTCACCCATACAAATCTGTAAAAAAAACATGACAAAAACTGATGATTTATGAAAAGAAGTAATATAAAGATGCTCCTTGCGAAGGATGCAGACCCTCACAGCTCAAAAATAGCATTCAATTTTATGCCTTCTGATATGCAAAGAGGCCAAGCCTCTCCAGATTCTGCATTGGCAACCCATAGTGACAAGTTGACGCTGTTCTCCACCTACTCAAATGCATCAATCAGACAATAGGATCAGCAATAAGCACTCAAAATGTTATCCATTTTCATAGTCTAAAGCATCAGCCAATCACCTTATCTTCGTAGCGCAAAGTGAATGCTATGTGCTGACCATCGGGTGACCTGATATTTCAGAAATATCGAAAGAGGGAATATGATTAGATGACAATATGACATAATCAGGCAGGATGCATATTAAAGGTTACACTTAAGAATGATTGGAAAATAACCATGTCACAAAATTAATCTTTGCACCATCAGCATATCCATGGACCTCTTTTGCTGGACCCAAAGTTCCATTATCCATCAGCACATGGACAGTAATCCCAGTATAAAATGACCTACAAATAAGTGAATTACTGATCACAAGAATACAAGCAGCCAACACCATACCATCATTGAATGGTAATGTTGTCGCTTACATTCTGCTCCTCATGTTAGACCCTGGATCAATACGTATGCCAGAAAGTGCTTTTTCTGGTTTTGCAAACTCAGATAATGGAGGCATGGCTCTGCGTTTCAGGAACATGATCCGATCTCTGCGAGGGGATATAAGGTAACTGGGATTCGGTGGAACATCAACAATTTCTTGTATCTCTTTTGGAGGAAGACGATATCCCAACCCTGAAGATTGATGCATCATGGACAAATTAAATCTTGTATATAGCTGTACTTATTATAAGTTATGCCCTTGTCTAAACTTCTGAATTATATCATTGAATAAGCTGCACGTCAATTCACTGGTAAAATCAACTGCAATCTATAATAGCTTTCGCCCTAAACAATTTTTCTAGAAAATGAAAGCAACAAAGCAAAGCACACTTCATTTCTCGGATAAACTACACATGGTAGCATTATTGCGGTTAGGGTGCATATGAAGATACAGCCATTCCCCCAGTTATCCAGGGAAAATTTGATAAAATTGAATACTGGTAATATCCAAACAAACGAGATTGGGGCACTTTTCAGCAAGTTAATTAACTAATCTCCAATTTCTACAGAAACAAATCCTAGACGAATAGGCCACAGATTTTCCCCGGGCCAAGACACATGCAGAAAACAGGCACCAACCTACCTACGTCGTCTTCCTCCACGGAAGCGGCGGGGGAAGAAGAAGAAGCGGCGGCGGAATTCGTCGAGAGGGCGATGGGGTTGGCATGACGGCTACTCCGGCGGCGAGGCGGGCGGCGATGGGATGGCGTTCCCCGGCGAGGAGAAGGCTCGGCGATCGAGTTGGCATGGGTGAAGCGTATGCGCTGATCCGCTCTCTGAAGCAGAGGCAACATATACTGACGATGAATTGGTGATGGGAAGAGGAGGAGGATGTTCTTGGTGTGGATGAAGGCCGAACTGAAACGGACTGGCTGAGTGGCAGTGGTAGCAGTGTTGGACCTGAACAGATGGCGATAATCCAGACAATTTTCTCCCCTGCTGGTTTCTTTCGAGTGCATTTTTGGCTTTTCATTTTTTTTGGTTTTTTATATTACTTGTAAGAAATTTAGACAAAACACTAGTGATGGACAATTCGTTTGTATTTCAGTTTCTTAACACTATAATTAGATATTCTATATTAGTATATTAGCTATGAAAATGTTTTGTCTCCGGATTAAAAAAGGGATGAATTGATATCTACTCCATCCATTCCAAAAAAATCAGTACAATATTATACTTTTAGCACAATATTAATGAATCTAGACATACTAATGTCCAAATATATTATACTAGAAAATGTTTCATTCTTCTTTGGTTGTATTTTTTGGTATAATGTACATGGAGTCGATGAGCTAATAATGATAGCATGAACATACTTATAAGTTAAAAAGAAAATACTTACTCCTTATGTCCATAAACATAAACATTTTATGTCTAACCTTGAATCAATGTTTATGCATCTACATACCAAAAAAATGTTTGTATTTTGGAACATTTGAGTACAACATAGTTGTACATCAATCTCGTCATATTTTTCTTTTTTTTCACACTCCCTCTGCACATTTTTATTTGACGTCGGTCTAGCTCAAATTTGAGCTAGCCGACGTCAACTGTTAAAGACCGGAGGTAGTATATTATAATGTATTTAAATTGCCAACTAGAATACCTCGTAGCACCATATTATTGAAGATTTTTCTGGTTAAGCCAATGATGAAATAGGAACATTTATAACATCAACAATGGTCATCTTCACAGTTAATACAACAAAAATCTAACTAAGTCCATAGTTGAGGTGTTAGATATGTCTTTTCTCCTACTAATAAGAAAACAATGTATTGTGTTTTTCTCTCTAGAGTAATATTATCAACATTAAGGTTCAATTAATCCTACAATAAAAAAATAAACAAGCCTACAACAACAATAATATTTCCTACAAAGGTTGCTAGATATAAGTTGCCAACCCCAATAATCGAACAAAGCACAATTATGTACCAGGTAATTCTTTTGTAATTTTATAGAGGCCACACCACAAACTAGTAGCAGAAGCTATATAAAACATAAAAAACATAGGTGGATGCATACAAACATCCAATATCATTAAATTAGTAATATATATGACTGTAAATTAATTTATATACATAATAAGCACGTGAAAATAATACAAACAAACTAGGTAAATGTTACCTATATTATGTCTTATGTGAGCCCTGACCTCTAATATTTAAAATCCTCTAATAGGATGTAACTATGTGTATTGACACAAATGTGATAACGTGATGTATGTTTATGAATTGTATGCTCAACTGATTTACTTAGAAACAAATAATTTTGGACCAAAAATTAAAATTTTAGTCAATCCTTAGTCAAAGACCTAAACTACCAATTGATACGATAGATGCGTATTAATCTTCCTCCAATTGATTCAGGTAATATTCGCCCTATTCGGCTGGCTGGCTGGTTCTTAAGAAAAACCTATTCAGCTCAGCTAACTCTTATAAAAAATCCATTCAGCCCAGTTCAGCTAGCCGAACAGGCCATTATGCTAGAATACAAATTGCTATTTGGGTAGTAGGTTTTACATTTTTACTTTAAAAAATCGTTACAGAAGAATAATAAAAAATGGTTAAAAGAGAGGGTTTTAGAAGGGTTTCGGTGCTTCGTTCCTCCATTCTCTTCTTTCTTTCTTCTTCCCCAAACCAACAAAAACCGAAGAACACACACTACTCCTCACAGGGCGCGCGCCGCGCCGCCATAACCCCGCCCCGAACCTCCCCAAAACCCTAGAATCACGCCGCGGAACCGCTCGAGCCCCTCATGCTGCGCGCCGCGGCGGCCGCCGCCGCCG
>CM002485.1:22226395-22262830 GCA_000325765.3 Leersia perrieri | reverse complement strand
CCGCCGCCGTCTTCCCCTCGCGGTTCGCCGCCGCGCCGGCCGTGGCGGCGGCGGAGGAGGTGAGGTCGCCGCTGCTCAGGGTTTTGGGGGCTCTAAGAGGCGGCCGGGGCTCGGCGCTGGGGAGGAGGGTGCGCTTCTGCTCCAACTCCGCCGGGAGCGACTCCGAGGCGGCGGCGGCGGCTGAAGCTAAGACCGAGGATGCGGTTGCTGCGGAAGGGGAGGCGGACGGCAAGGCTTCTTCCGCCATCGTTCCCACCGTCCTCCGCCCTGAGGACTGTCTCTCGGTGCGCAGTCCATCCTCGTTTGTATCATCGCCGTTTGTTTAGTTGATTGCAGTAGCCAGTAGTCACCCGATGCATTTGTGTCCTTTCTAGATAATGGTGCATTTGTGTCCTAAGTAATAGGAGAATGTGTGATTTGGTTCAGAAGAGTTAGCATGGAAGTCCACTCCCTTGATTGGATGTTACAAATTTATCTATTACTCAATTTTGACCATGGAAACACTTTTGGGTTTAAAAGGCGTGGCACATTGCTTTGTAATGCCAATGTAGAGTTTCTCTGGTTTGAATCAACTAGGCTAGTGGATTTTGTCACATGACTCTTGTGATTACCTTGAATGAGCTGCACAAATAGTTCAGTACGTCAGTATGGTGGCTCCTTACTTTGAGTGCTCAAACATAGTGCATTTCTATTTGTTAGGGGAGTAAAGTGAAAAAAGGTTGAATGTTTACTGAGAGATTAAAATGTTGTCCTGAACTGTAGTTTAGTGCACTATTTTTTTTCTCTTTTAATTTGAGAAAAGCCACTGGTGCAATACTTGGTAACGCATTACAAAAGCTGGCACCCATCTGGCTAATTTAATCACTTATCAATGGGCACAAGAATGAACACAACGAAATAATTATTCTGCCATTATGAAGAGGGAGGCGATTGGGAAGAAGAGCTTTACCTGTTGCTTCTTACTTGTTACTTGGATTAATGCTCATGAGGATATACTAGCAATATCGAGAAACAAGTGCCTCCAAACTGTATTATGGACATGGAGTACATATGATACTTTCATGACAAATTTGAATAGCTCAAAAACTTGCAGTGGTGCCCATACATAATTTGGGGCTGAAATGAGCAATTCATTTGAGTTGCATAGTGAAGGATCAAAATATATTATAACTTGATTGTAGTTTTTCAGTAGCTATTTGAATTCATTCCATGTCTCGGAAATGGGAGATGGGTATTGTACTGATAATCTTAACTCTAGAAGGGTATCATGCTCTGTCTTTCTCTCTTATCAATGGCTATGCTGTCTTTTCATCATTATTTAGATCTTCATGTTTCCCTTCAGACTATTTTGTTTTTACCTAACAGTTCATATTTTTCATAACATGGTTCTGCTAGTTGTATCCTTCTCTTACTTTATTATGCTTGTTCATATAGGTCATTGCACTACCTCTCCCACATCGTCCACTCTTTCCTGGATTTTATATGCCGATCTATGTAAAGGTACGTCGGTGTTGAGAAATTTGCGATTGGTAAAATCAATTTCACTTTTAGTTATCATGCTATCTTTCACTTCCCCTTCTTAATGATGTGTTTATCCTTTTCTTTATAAACCCCTCAGGACCAAAAGCTGTTGCAAGCCTTAGTGGAAAATCGCAAAAGATCCATCCCATATGCCGGTGCATTTCTTGTGAAGGATGAAGAAGGTACTGACCCAAATATTGTGACCAGTTCAGATTCAGAGAAAAGCATTGATGATCTCAAAGGGAAGGAATTGCTGCAGCGCCTTCATGAAGTTGGCACTCTTGCACAGGTAAATCACTGTTTTTCTGAAAGACTCTGGACATGACTTCTTCTTCCACTGTCTTGTCTAAATCTGTGCCCTGCTGCTCTGTAAGTTGCTTGTGTTGTCTCTGTAGATAACTAGCATTCAAGGGGATCAGGTTGTGCTACTTGGTCACCGTCGTTTAAAGATAACTGAAATGGTAAGAGACATTAGTTTGCTTGCTATTCTTGTGGGTTTAAGCTGGTAACCTTCTTTTCATCAAAGATACACAAAACTGCAGGTTCAGGAGGATC
This sequence comes from Leersia perrieri, assembly GCA_000325765.3. NCBI lineage: Eukaryota > Viridiplantae > Streptophyta > Magnoliopsida > Poales > Poaceae > Leersia > Leersia perrieri. Next base: position 22,260,754 of record CM002485.1, on the reverse strand, counting down.
CACTTACAGTAAAGGTTGACCATCTGAAGGTAATTCTAGAATGCTATTACTGATCGTCATGTTTTATTTTGTAATACCCATTATAAACTTCTGATTCCTATATCCCATACATACACTATGCATGCCCACAATGAAAAGAAGGAGAAAGAAATCTGTGATAGAGTTTTGCTTTCAGAAAGAAACGAAAGCAAGTCAGTCAAATTCTTATTTCCAACAATATTACACGAGATTCATAATACATGCTTCTTTCTATTTGTCATAACTAATTATCTAAACCAGTGCATAGTTTTTGCTCTTGGACCATTACGAGTTCTTGAAAGTGTAGAAATTGTCTTGTTTTTGCTTTGTGTGTTTATCCCTGATTTCACCATGAAATAAATGTGAGATTGCTATTTACCGCTGAAGTTACCTTGCAATTTTGTATAATTCTAACTTGTCCTTTACAGGAAAACCCCTACAATAAGGATGATGATGTTATAAAAGCAACTTCATTTGAAGTTATATCTACCTTGAGGGAGGTCCTCAGGCAAAGTTCCCTTTGGAAGGACCATGTGCAAACCTACACACAGGTGTGACTTGACTCCTAAATGCTTCCCTTTATGCACTCATATCTTTAAACCAACCCCACCATCACCCCCACCAAAAAAATAACCATACCAAATATAGGTAATTAAAACTGAGGGTTTAACACTAGTCATGTAAGAACTAAGAACTGACACAGTTAATTGGGTACAAGTCCGTTATCTTATTCTCATGCCATGATAACTTACAAATATATCTTCTTGGGTACCATTGGATACACGCTAACATTCTGAGTTTTACTCATTTCCCCTGGTTCAGCACATTGGTGATTTCAACTACCCACGGTTAGCTGATTTTGGTGCTGCTATTTCTGGTGCCAACAAGATTCTTTGCCAGGAGGTGCTTGAGGAATTAGATGTAAGAACCTTTCTTAAACTCCATTTCTATTACCTTCTACTTTTACACTCTGGATTAACACCCTAAGCAATCTTGATATTTTTTCAAGCCTATGACAATCTATCGTGCAATGCTTTCGGTACCTTTTTATTCATTGAATGTTTGATGACCTTAGAAATTGTGCATAAACTATGTGCACTGGTTTCCCTCATTTGTGCTTTAATTTTACTCTACGCTCTGACGAATTTTCTTTTTTTAACTTATTGAACAAAATTCTTTGTTGAAATGTTCAACATATATTATACTGGTTTTGAAATTTCTTTTGCATATAGCCATATACTGCAAATCTGCAATGAAGCACAACTTATTTCCCTGTTCTAGTAAACTCCTTTGCCAAATGCAACAATAGAACATCGAGTATATGACTAAGTTTTGAATAATCTTTATGGAACACATCAGCACAATGTCCCTTACCAGCCGCTTTTCTAGAAGTTCTTAAAGATCCCACATTATTCTTTATACCAGCTTCTTGATCTATTTCAGTCCAACTTTTGCAATTTTTGGAACAGGTATATAAGCGTCTAAAACTAACACTTGAGTTAGTCAAGAAGGAGATAGAGATTAGTAAGTTGCAGGTAATTCATTCTCCCATCGTCAGCCTTGGGTATCATTGGTTGCTTGAGCATCCGTGGTGACTAATAGTCTAATATACTTCTTTTCCAGCAATCCATTGCAAAAGCAATTGAAGAAAAGATAAGTGGGGATCAGAGACGCTATTTATTGAATGAGCAACTTAAAGCAATCAAGAAGGTACTCCAACATTTGGCATAAGTTAATATTGTTACTTACATTGCTATTGTTGAGTGATTAATATGAATCAGGCACTCTGATTGCTATTGTTGAGTGATTAATATTGTAGAATTAGACACTCTGATTGTTGATGATGCCATTGCTTTTCATTGATTAGCGGAACAAGCAATTATCCCTTGCCTATTCTAGAACTACAGAATTACAGATGTTATTATCTGCTAGTCTGCCATCTGCTTCTTGAACTGTATGGTTGATGCAAAATGAGAAATATAATCATTGTTTCCTTCTAGGCTGATCTTGTTTTTTATAGTTTCATAATTACTCTGCATATCTGATGCTTTCAGGAGCTAGGTTTGGAGACTGATGATAAAACAGCATTGTCTGGTTTGTGATTGATATGTTCTTATTGGCTTTGGATTATTTTTACTGCCCAGAGAGATTCACATTTCGAATGGATGATTCAAAATTGTCCTTCATTTATGTGTTGCAGCAAAGTTTAGGGAGCGGATTGAAGCAAAGAAGGAGAAATGTCCTCCTCATGTTTTGCAAGTGATTGAGGAAGAGCTCACAAAGCTTCAACTGTTAGAAGCCAGTTCTAGTGAGTTCAATGTAACACGGAATTATTTGGACTGGCTGACAGTATTGCCGTGGGGAAACTATAGGTTTGTATATATCCTCTTTCTTTGTGAGAATTATAGAAATGTGTGATGCCTGTGCTTTATGTAGTATTTTAGTATTTACCCTTGCATTACAGCGACGAAAATTTTGATGTACATCATGCTCAACAAATTCTTGATGAAGATCATTATGGGCTGAGTGATGTCAAAGAGAGGATATTGGAATTTATAGCAGTTGGCAAGCTAAGGGGAACTTCACAAGGTTTGATATCCCCATATTATTACCTTTATTTTTTTGGGTTGATTGTGCCATTTATCTGCTGGTGTAGAGCTTGTAGGGAAATTGACGTGTTTCTAATTGCATTCTCTGTTGCATCATTTTAATGAAAGTTGATATCTAGTAGTTCTTTTCCTCTCACTAATTGATAGTGCTGGATCCCAATTCACAAGGCTCTTGCTGGACAACATAGGAGCTGACCACTTGAATTAATGCCCACTAAATTTAATACCCCTTAGCATAAAAATAAATAAAAATTAATACCCCAGATGATGCCTAAGTGTCATGTGTTGGTATTCAACCAATAACTTTGTTGGATCATTTATGACAGGAAAGATCATATGTCTTTCTGGGCCACCAGGAGTTGGTAAAACTAGTATTGGTCGATCAATCGCACGTGCTCTGAACCGGAAGTTTTACAGGTTTTCTGTCGGAGGTTTAGCTGATGTCGCAGAAATCAAGGTACAAGACAAATATACAATGTCCTTTTCTTCTAAAATTGCATGAAGTGATTATGTGAATAACATCTAAACGATCTTAGGGGCATCGGCGTACGTATGTTGGTGCAATGCCAGGGAAGATGGTGCAATGTCTTAAATCAGTTGGAACAGCAAATCCTCTAGTGTTGATAGATGAAATTGACAAGGTACTTTAAGAATAGTTATGGCTAGTGGATTTTATTTCATTAGAGTTGCTAAATGTACCTTGTATATCCAAAATAATGTCGGTGTGATATATTACCGAATATGACTTTGTTTTAAATAATTCATTCATGTTCATGCTGTCTGAAATCTAAATTATAGTTGTTTATTTTTATTGGCTGGCAGCTTGGGAGAGGGCATTCTGGTGATCCAGCCAGTGCATTGTTGGAACTTCTAGACCCTGAGCAGAATGTTAATTTTCTTGACCACTACCTTGACGTTCCTATTGATCTATCCAAGGTTACACAGTTGTTCTTAAGGGTTTTCTTAGTACCTATCTATGTACATCTGGGTTTAACATGGTCGCTGAATGTTTGTTTAAAATTAGTAAAACAACATTTGATTACTGCTTTTCAAGTACAATAATTAGGTTTGCACAAGTCAAATTACTGTGTCATCTCTCTTTACTGTTGTATAAGTCTAGCGATTTTGTCTACATGGCGGTGCTACATGTATAGGGTCATGCTGGCAACATCGTTTTTCATATTCAAGTCTATAATATATTTCAGTATAGCAATGGGCCAACCTGTATACAAGGCAGACAATATGCAGAAAACAACTTATTCTAGAGGATAAGCACACAGTTATATAAAACATCTATCGATTACTGCTGTTATCGGAAGTATCTTTCATTTCATGTTTTCATCAACTTCTTGCATGTTATTTCTATTTACTTTATTCTTGTTCCAGAAAATAGGGTATTTAACATGACTATGCACGGCACCCTCTGACACCTTTTCTTATTGGAGAAAACAGGTCCTTTTTGTTTGCACGGCAAATGTTATTGAGATGATACCAAATCCATTACTGGACAGGATGGAAATCATTGCAATAGCTGGTTATATAACTGATGAGAAGATGCATATTGCTCGGGATTATCTAGAGAAAAATACAAGAGAGGCTTGTGGCATTAAACCTGAACAGGTACATATGGATTTTTAAGTAGTTTAGTTGTTCTTCTACTTCCGTTTTCTGGTTTTCTATGTCTTGGAAGTTCAGTATTCTACTGAATGAAATTCCTCACATGAGTGTGTGACATGAATGAAACCTAGTGGTTATTGGAAACTCAGTAGGGCTGGGATTCGGTGATGAGTTATTTGTTTTATTTAGGAGCCAACAGTGGCTAGTTTAAATATCTAGCATTTTAGGTTTGTTCGCAGTAACTAAAAAAACAGCTCAAATGAACCTTGTTGCTCTTCATTTACAGTACAGTGGAAAATATAGATATTTTGTTTGTGATGGGGGTAGCATTCTTTCGGCAAGGGCGAATGTGGAAAGAATTGAAAAAGTGCCTAAGAGTTCCAGAAAGACTTACATTTAGGAAAAACTTGAGAAGTCTAAAACAATCTACATTGTTTTGGCATATATATCTTAATAACATTGGACGGCCAATCCTTCGGCTGTCCCGGCAAAAAAAAAAAAAAAACAAAACAATCTACATTTGAAATCAGAGGGAATATTTAAGAATCTGAGATAATAATATTTCCAAAAGCAGTATTTTCTTTATTGCACCACAATGCTAAAGAGTGCCTTAGTCTAAGTTTTATGGTAGACTGTACCTAGATGTGGAACTACACCTTAGCACTGGTTTTGGCTCTAGAGATGCATTTGAATAGCCATGTAACACAGAAATGTCATACTCTTACCATGTGCCATTTTGCATTTGGGTAGGGTCAGTGGCGAATCTAGAACAATAATTATTGGGTACCTCAGCACACATAGTAACACATATATCACATTCTAATACTCTCATTATTGTGGGTAAGCATTGAAATTGCAGATTTTACCAGGGTTTCTAGGCACCAGGGAAACAGTGTAGAATAGCCTCTGGGCAGGATCATTGTGCCGCTTGCGCCTCTATCTATAAATTATTATACTTAATTCTATATTTCATTATGCTTTCTGAGTAATTCGAGGAGGATTGCATATGTTACCTAACTTATTCAGAATTCTAACTAAGTTTACCTAGGAAATGATACTTTTTACTGTTGTTGATATCGTACATTACATGATAAAGGAATTGTAAGATTGTCAACTTCTTTTTTATAGACAACTTTGGAATTGCCATTAGAGTCCAGAATAAACTAAAAGTACAGAAAACTAAAGAACAATCATACTAACTTCAAGTTTGTGTGAATGACATGCCACTTTTGTAGCAATACAGCTCTGTTAGATGTAAAATGTGCCAACAAGCCTGGCTTCTAGGACCAAATATTAGTGGTGGTTTCAACTTTTAACTGCCTGGCTACAAACATGTACAGGTTGAGGTTACAGATGCTGCTCTTCTTGCCCTTATTGAAAGTTACTGCCGAGAAGCAGGAGTGCGGAATTTGCAAAAGCAAATTGAGAAAATTTACCGCAAGGTACGTGACAACTTCTGCCTAATGATCTTTCCACTATTCTATTTTTAAAATAAAAAAAACATGTTCTAGTTTGGAACAAGGAGGGATCAATTTTTACTCAAAAGGACAGCAACACTTGTCTCTGTTTTAAGTTATGAAACATTGATTCTTATTATTTTTTTTGTTGTACTCTTGCACACTTAGTTTATATTGATAATTCTTAGTTAATCTGTAAAATCTCTAACCATATCTTGCTTTTGCTATAAATTTATGTCCACCTACCTACATTCCTATTAAATTGGAGCAGCGAGCAAATTTTCTGTATATATTATGTTGCATTGATTCATATACTATATAGTGCATGATTGTTGACAGTGTGCATCCATTCATGTTCCTCACTCTTCAAGTAAAACTTTGTCCTTTTACAAATTTCCCATCACCTACTTACCCTTTTGCAGATAGCTCTGCAACTTGTTCGCCAAGGAGTATCAAATGAGCCAGCCCAAGAAGCTGCCATTGTAACAGTGAATGAAGAACCTAATGCCGGCGGTAGTGCAAATAAGTTGAAAGATGAGAATATGCAGGATCCTGCTACAGAGAATGTTGCAATGACCAGCAATATAACTGATCCTGCCTCAAATGAAGCTAGTGAATTGGATTTACTGAAGAAAACAGTTGATCATGATGTGCATCCAGCTGAAACACCCAAAGAAGCTGTTTTAACTGATCCAGCTCAGTTAACAGACAAGCTGTGCACACCGGAGGTACTGTAATATTGCTCTCGTGGATTTTTCTTCTTTTTGGTGTTTTTTTGTATTATGCTGAATCTGAACATAATGCTCACTTTAAACATGCAAAATCCTACACATGGTATTTCTGAGCTGCTGGCTGTCAGCCAGCTGATTAAATTTTCAATTTTTTTTACCGGTTTAGACTGGTTAACCAATTTAGTTGATTATGCTTGACTGCCTGAATGGTTTTGCTTAGGGAACCTCACTTGCTCAACTGTTTAGAAAGTTTGTTAACATTTGCATCCATAAATCTATTGTACGGCTGACACTTGCCATAGGTAGCTGAGTACTGATACAGGGAGGTACCAGAGTCAAATAAACTTGCGTGTTTTCTAATATTTTCCTGTCTTGAATATATTTATGGTTGCTAAAGTTCCATTTTTCTAGAATACATATTAGTGTTGTTTTCCATTCCCTGGTTATGTGTTGGTTCTAAAAAGCATGAATGAAAGCATTGTGTAACTTGTCAAACATGTACATTCAGCCTTGATGGCTTAATAACATACAGATATAATCTATGGCTCAGTATAGTTGGTCATTAACTTATTACAAGGTTATAGCTCACCTTGAAAGGAAGTTACTTACTGCCGTGTTCTGTAGGGCAACAATGGTATGGAGGGAGCCAAGGAAGAGACAGCTGGTAAGACTGTTGAGAAGGTAGTAATTGATACATCAAACCTTGGAGATTATGTTGGTAAACCTGTTTTCCAAGCTGAGCGAATATATGAGCAGACTCCTGTTGGAGTTGTCATGGGTTTAGCTTGGACTGCTATGGGTGGTTCTACTTTATACATTGAAACTACAAAGGTGGAGGAAGGAGATGGGAAGGGTGCACTTGTGCTGACCGGACAGCTTGGAGATGTGATGAAAGAAAGTGCTCAAATTGCACACACAGTTGGTAGAGCTATATTACAAGATAAAGAGTCAAATAATCTGTTCTTTGCAAACTCAAAGGTGCACTTGCATGTTCCAGCAGGGTCCACCCCTAAGGATGGCCCCAGTGCTGGATGTACCATGATCACATCAATGTTGTCCTTAGCTATGGGAAAACCTGTCAAGAAGGATCTTGCGATGACTGGCGAAGTAACATTAACCGGCAGAATCCTTCCGATTGGCGGGGTATGTTTTTATTTTTCCCTTCCCTGCTTTACACAAATACAAAGCATGCCTTATATACTTGACCTTTTTTTTTTCTATGCCTATTATGTCTTGAATTTTGATACAAGGAATATCTGATATCTTATTTACGGGAACACAAAATGACTTCCATTATTACAACCAGAGGATTGATCTTGTGTTTATATATTAAGGCAATTCGTATTGGGACTTCTTTAATTTATCTTGTCATCATTTAAAATTAGTGATTGATCAACAAACACAATACCATTTATGATCAATTTTATAATATGCTGAGGAAATTTGTCCACAAAATTATCATTTGTGCTAATCCCCAGATAGGGTCATACTGGGATGCTGTTGATATGGCCGTTGATTTTTTTGTACGATTCCATGCATATAAACACTGGATTGTTGCCCTTATGCACTTTATATGCCACCTGAAACAGGTCAAGGAGAAGACGATTGCTGCCAGGAGAAGTGCAGTAAAGACGATCATATTCCCAGCAGCGAATAAAAGGGATTTTGATGAGCTTGCTGCCAATGTGAAAGAGGGCCTCGAAGTTCATTTTGTTGACACATACAATGAAATATTTGATTTAGCTTTCCAGAGTGAGAGTGGGACAGGAACAAGCTAGCAATTCAGGCTCACATGTTTATATTGTTCAAAGACATGGGTACAGACTGAACACCGAGGGAGGTTGCTGCTACACCATTCTTTGCGACACAAGTGTAGCTTAATTGATGACTTATTTATTTCTTCATACCCCATGTCATGTACGAATAGATTGTAAGAAAAATTTTGGCAAAAATGTTGCGCAGATACCTTTCTACAAGCACAACGTGACACAAACATTTATGCATATTATTATTGCGTTTAATATTTTCTTGAAACAGTTTATGAATGTACTCTTATCTGGAGTTTATTATCAAACAACTAATTTAATTTTACATAATATTCTAGAAACTGCCACTTTATTGCGAGAGTATGGAAATGATGCACTTGCAGTATTTTTTTTTAAGGAATAAGTCCATTTTGACTCCCTCAAAAGTGACTAGAATCTAATACATGGCTCTAAATTGTAAAACCGGTTGACCCTGACCCTGAACTATTAAAATCGGTGCAATTTGAATCCCTTGATGGTTTTGGAGGACGGTTTTGCTGACGTGGCACTTACTGACAGGTGGGGCCCATATGTCATCCTCTCTCTTTCTTCATCCTCCCTCATCCTCCCTTGTCTATTTCTCCCCCCTGGTCAGCCGGGAGGCGATGGTGGTGGGCGCGGGGACGGTCATGGGGAGGCGGCGACGATTGCAGGCCTGTGCGATGGCGGATTTGGGCAGGCGGGCGTAGGCGACAACGCTCTGGTGCTTCGTTCAGCAGGGAGGGGAAAAAGGACCGCCGCCTGCCTCCGTCGACACCGACGCGAGCTCGGGCGTGGGGCAGCGGCGGCAGGCCAGATCATGCACCCCCACCCCACTTCTCTTCTTCCCCGCCCCCACTCTCTTTCTCCTGCCGCCACCGCAACCGGCTAGCCACAGGCGGAGCGTGCGTGGCGGGGTGCTCCTCCGTAAAGGCAACGAGCACGGATGTGTCCGGTGATGCTTCCCCTCCAGCTGCAGCGTCAGCGGACGGGGATTCTCGGCGGCGGCATGCCCTGTGCCACACGCCCGACGAGCGCCGTGAGGTAGCGGGGATGATGTGGAGATGGGGAGGAGGATGACACAATCCCTCCACGCCGGCCGATAGCTGCCACCACCCTCGTCCGCTCTCACTCCCGTTCCCGCATTGCCGTCGGCGGAAAAGAAGAGAGCGAGAGAGGGAATATAAGGGGAAAGAGAGAGAAAGGGTATGGACATGTGGGCCCCACCTGTCAGTAAGTGACACGTTAGCAAAACCGCTCTCCAAAACCTCCGAGAAGTCAAATTGCACCGGTTTCAATAGATTAGGGGTCGAAATATCCGGTTTTACGGTTTAGAGTCATTCCAGTCACTTTAGAGGGACTTATTCCTTTTTTTTTTTATGAAAAAGATCCATATGTTCTTCGATCGGCTCATCAAGGCCCAGTTTCACTATGTTCTTCGATCGGCCCATTAAGGCCCAGTTTTGTATATAGAGAGACGGGTCGGTGGAGAGGGAGAGGGGTACTGCATAGTGCGGAGAGAAAATGAGGGGAGGGGAGGGGAGATGGTGTGAGGAGGAGTGGAGGCGGAATGGCGTCCAGCCGGGGGCGGATCAGGCGCCGGCGGCAGAGGTACGAGCCCTTCTTCTGCCTTTGCTTCCTGGCTGCTGTGGTGGAGCGCGGGGCGGCGCAGTGCAGCTTCAGCGGCGGAGGAATCACTCCAACCCTTCGCATCTGACCGCACACGTGGCGCCCATCTGACGGCCAAGTCGGCTCGAGCGGGCCCATGGGCCGTGGCGCGCACGGGTGTTTCTGGGCCATCAAATCAGGCCCAGCAGCCCAATCCAATCGACGAGATGCTCTCCTCTCCTCTTGCTTTGCACACCCACGCCAACTCGCAGGAGCAGCAGCGGAATTGCGGAGAGCCAGGTGAGGACTACTTGATCATCTCCCTTCTCCCTCCTCCTCTCCTCTGTTCCGTAAGATTCCTCCTCTTCTTCCATGGCCATGTGTTTGTGTTTGTGGTGCTGTTGCTACAACCGCGTGATCATCTCCTTCTTTCGCTTCATTCGTTGCTGTGGAGTAGTTTGATCGATCAGTGGGTTTCTGTTGTCTTGGTTCTCGAGATTATTTCGTGAGGTTTTCCTCTGCTCTTATGTGCTACCGCTTGCATTGGTTTGTTCTCTTCTGGGTGCTATTGATGCTACTTTCCAACTTGGTGGTGTGGTTCACTTCGAGGAGGGTGACGAGCATCGATTTCCATGGTGTTTTTGTCCCCTCTTTGATTTCTTCCGTCTGTTTCTCATCTTTTTTTTTCGAATTAGTTGGTTGAGTTTTTTTGAGGAGATGAGAGGGTGACGAGCATCGTTTGCCATTGTGATTCTGTCCCCTCTTTGATTTGTTTCACATCTTTTTTCTTGTTAAGCTGCAGTGTTGGATTAGTTGGTTGCAGACTTGCATTTTTCTTGAGGAGATCATAGAGGGTGACGAGCATCGATCGCCATGGTGATTCTGTCCCCCTCTTTGATTTCTTCCTTCTGTTTCCCATCATTTTTCTTGTTACAGCAGCAGTGTCGGGTTCCAGTTCTTGAGGAGATAGAGGGTGACGAGCACCGAGGCAAATGGTGATCTACGTCGCTCTCTCCATTTCGATCTTGCTCGTCCATTTCTACCTTGTTTTCTTGTTGCTTCTTCAGACTTGACCAGTTGCTTTTCTGGATTGTTGTTTCGCGTGTGATTTGATCCCATGGTAATCCCACATTCCCATGGCTTGGCATCTTCTGCTTTGTGCCTCATCTTGGAACTTGATGGTGTTCATGTGACTATCCTTCTTGCCTTTATTTTTTCCTTGTTGATGATGAGCGCACACATCATTGCGTCTCTTCTTCCATGGCCATGGCCTTTGTTGATGAGTGCTTGGCAATTCGATGTTCTACATCTGCTCGTCTGTTTTCTAACTTTTGGTATGTTGTTGCAGATTCTTTCTGCATGTGGGTGATTTTCTTTTCTTCCAGAAATCACAACTATCGGTTTTGAAATTTTGTTGATTCCTCTTGCTTTTGTTGATTTTGGTTTTGCTTTTGTTCATTTTGGTGGTGATGTGCATTCGGAACTTCTTGATGATGCTGTGAACGGGGAAAATCCGATGGTTTCTATTTACTCATCAGCGGCCAAACCTGTCCGTTCTTGTTTTTGAGTGCTAATGGCCTCTTTTCTTCGGTCTTGCTTGCTCATGCGGTTGTTGTTTCTGCTGCCTTCGAAGCCGGTGGCAGTTCGTATATGGAGATGATGATCATGGTCTTTGTTTTCTCCTTTTCCACCACGTTTCTTGTGGGTGCTTCTGCTGCTGCCTTCATGTCGTCGATGTTGCAGTTGGCATGGTCTCTGTTGGAGGAGGTGCTAACGAGCACTACAACCCCCATGATGATCTGTATCTGTGCCTCTTCTTGCAACTGGATAGTGTTCATCGGTTGATGAGTTGATCTCTGCCTCTCATCTTCATCTCTTTTTGCTAGTTTTTTTCTTCTTCTCATTTCTTGCATTTACCGAGTATTTTTTTTTTCATTTTCCGATGAGAGGCAGAGCACCGAAACCATGGTGATCTCTGCCTCTCATCTTCCTCTCCTTCTTGATGCCACTTTTTAGGAGGCAGAGCACCCTTTTCTGTTTATAATGTTAGTTTTTTTTTTTTTTTTTGTGTGTGTGTGTGTGATTCAGTGCTTTGGCAACGTTGTTGCTTAACAGGTCAAGTTACATTGTGTTCTGATCATGCTAATACGTTTGTGATGTTCTCTTGTAGAACAGAGCAACGGTTGTGATGATGGCTTCTCAGAAGCATTCCGTCAAGAGGATTCTGTTTCTTCAATAGCCATAACTTCTTTCCTGGCCTCCGTTAAATGCTTCATGACAATGCTATAAGAAGAGTCGTTGCCGAGGCGCTTTTGATTCGTTCTTCATGTTAATCTGCTGGTTAATTTGGAAGGAGCGAAACGCAAGAATTTTTCAACACCAGTCCAAACAGGTTGAAGCTCTCTTCGATGAAATCAGAGCGGAGGTTGCTGTCTGGAAGGAGGCAGGACGCTTCAGTTTCGACAATGGCTAGTTTACTGTTTCTGTAACCTGCTGTTTTTTTAGCTTTTTTCGGTTCTCCTGAGATGGCCTTTGGCCCTCTCACTCGACAGAATTTTGTTGTGCCTTTGTAACCAAACTTTTTCTCCCATATTCTTAATACAATTGGTCGGTCGAACCTTTCGACCGGCCCAGAAAAAAAAACGATTCCTCTGGATATGAAGAAGACTGAGCTGGTAACTTCTTGAGGATTGAATTGGTTATGGTTTATGTTCTGATGCAAGACCTTTAAAATCCAAGTTTATGTTCCACAATTTAGCTACCTGGTTAGTTCTGACGCAAGACCTTAAGAATGCCACAATATTATTCTTAATCGTCTGATGCACAGCTATATTGTTTAGTTGTGATGCAAGACCTTTAGAATTCACGTTTATGTTCCACAATTTAGCTAAGTACTGTTGCCGATGTCTGATTGAACACCTCAGTCCTATTGTATCTTGATATTTGCTGGAATGATCTATGGACAACACTTTTGTATTTTTACTGCATCTGGCAGGTGGTAACACTTTTGTATTTTAAATTGTATTAAGCTATTGGTGCAGGACTTTGGAACCAGTTGTTTTTATGAACATAATTTTATTTTGCTCTGATATAAAATACCATGCTATGTTCGAACAACCAACTAAAGAACTTTCACTAGTTATAATGAAACATTTAAATTCGGGTTTTTATTCAGTTCCTCTGATTTGGTATCACAACGCACTCTGATTTGGTAACACAATGCACTCGAATAGTTTTTTATGAGATTTTTTTTTCATAATTTAACAATTGCGTCCGTTCCTATTAACCAGTGTATCCGTTCCTATTTAACAACTATAGCACAACGCACTCTGATTCAGGTTTTTCAAATTTCTCCACAACTAACGCCTTGAAATCACTGCATTATATTGTTAGAGAACAACATCTAGCAGTAAGATGAGTCTAAAGGTACACATAGCACCGTTGGCTGGAGTATTTGTAGCGAACACTTCACAAATACAATAAGATTCAAAATGTCCAACGGGACAAAGCATTGAGCATCAGGTACTATGCCTATGCCAAAATCTGGGCAACACGTCTTTGTAAGAATTGTGGTAGAGGGACATATAGTAAGTACTGGAGTAACATTCCAAAATCTGGGCTATCATAAGCCACCCGACGTCTTGGTTCGTTCCAGGTACATGCACAGGCTAAGTAGTGAGGGCCATACACTAAGTGCTGTACTAACAACTCATAGTGTCATGCGATCTAGAGGTCCAGGTACATGGACAAGAAAACATTGCACACCTAGATGTTTGCCTCACAAAGGCTGAGATATGAACTACTTAAAGTTGAAGTAGTTGTCTAGTCATCAATTTCTTGGATGTAGGCATCTGGGAGTTTAGCTCCATTCCCTTTGATAGCAAGAACCTCGTACAGTATGCTGTACTTGAAAATTGAAATATCAACCTATGGAATAGAAGAAGCTTAAACAATTAGATACCGACAGTGACAACGCTTAAACCTGGAAAATTTATAACTGAATATTCACAATTGACCTCTGCATCATCTGACGATCTTCGGATTTCATATCCATCAAAGTCGCGTGCTGTTAAGAGGCAGGATATACCAGAAGCCATGTTGCACGTTTGGAACAGAGTAACAAAGAGGCAGTATATAACAACCACTGAAATGACCACTATAATAATTCGAAAAACTAGATCTCTCTTGTTATCTACTAGTACTCCAGTAGTTACATGTTGCACTGTGCCATATCCACCACATGTACTGCTCAAGATTTCATTGTGTCCTGCCAGATAGAAAGAAACTCTATTGTTTTTACCCATGCTGAAGTGCCATAACAGTTTGTACCCTAGGACACTTCATGAGTTATAGGGTGACCGAAATGTACCAAACTGCAGCAGCAGAGGAGGCATGATACATGTCCTGCGCGTTAATGCTCTGTATGAAATGCACCTCATTTCCAAAATTTTCGGTTAACTTATCTTGGACTGTCGCAGTCAATGAGGAGACCAACAAAGCCAGAGGTGCAGCCGGTGTTGATCGACTAGCCAAGAAAGTGGCGGGATGGATACCAAAAATGCTTTCACTTGACGGTCGACTGAGGCTGATCAAATCGGTCCTGCAAGCTCTGCCATTGCACCTACTATCGGTAATTGAGCTTCCGAAGTGGGCAATCAAAGAAATTGATCGACGCTGTCGTGCTTTTCTCTGGAAGGGACAAGAACAGATATCGGGAGGTCACTGCCTTGTTGCATGGAAGGATGTATGTACTCCCTATCAGTATGGCGGGCTGGGAATAAGAAACTTGGAACTGTTTGGACAAGTACTCAGGCTCAAGTGGTCTTTTCTGAGAACAGAACAGGACGGCGGATCATGGACGCTGGTATGGCGACAAGCAAGAGATTGCAGACACAGTTATCTCATATGAGGTGGGCAACGGCCGATTGGTCAGATTCTGGCACGACAATTGGCTGCCAATAGGGAAGATCTGCACAGCACTTCCACGACTTGCTTCACACCTGGGGCGAACAAGCCTAACAGTACAACAGGTCGTTCTAAACAACAGATGGATTAGAGATCTGCAGGGGAGCCTTTCAGTGCCAGCCTTAGAAGAATACATCAGCTCTGGGAAATTATGCAGGATCTCCAATTGCAGGACGAGGCCACAGACTTAGCCAAGTGGAAACTGACGAGCCATGGACACTATACATCAGCTTCGGCATATGAGCTATTCTTTATAGCAAGAACACGATCGGCATTCACTGAATTCATTTGGACATCAAAAGCACCATCAAGAATAAAATTTTTCATGTGGCTTGTTGAGAAGGGCAGGTGTATCACGGCCAACAATCTACAGAAGAGAAACTGGCTGCACGACCCAAAGTGCTCCCTTTGCCAAGTTTCAGATGAAGATTGTGATCACCTATATACCAATGATATTAAGAGAGAGGTGAGGCTCGAACCCACGATCTGCTAGCTGATAACCTGTGTAGCTAGCCAGTAGGACTTCTAGGCCTTTCTCAAAAGGTTGGACAGTGGGAAGGAATCCACTGTCAATTTAATTAAGAGAGAAATGTGAGCGTGTTAGGATTTGAACACAGGATCTCAGGATTGAAACCACACATCCTTGCCACTGCACTAACAAGCTCACTGTGTTGCCACTGAACGAACATCAAAAACTATGATGCGATCGTCATGCTTATTACTTGGCGAGTGTGGAAGGAGCGATACAACAGAGTTTTCAACGCTAAATCCATTGCTACAAGACATGTTGTAGGCGACATTAAAGAAGAAGCAAGAGTTTGGAAGAGTTTGGGGATTATCTTAGAGCCAGATTAATTAGTTGAGTAGTTAAAATGAGATGTAAAGGGTCATGGTAGGAGCCCACAGAAATCCTACCATCGACTGTATAAGGTCGATTTGTAACTGTATTTTTTCCCCTATGCTTAATAAATTCAGGTCGGCAACTCTTGGCCGGCCCGGCCAAAAAAGATTGTGATCACCTATTCGTCAGATGCCAAATGACAAACAGAGTATGGAGCCTACTCAGAAATTGGGCGCAGGTAACCTTCACTGTACCGGGTGATAGCAATCGACCCTTCTTTGAGTGGCTGATGGAAGATAGAAATAATTTTCGGATGAGCTACAGGACTTCCTTCGACAGCCTTGCCTTCCTGACTTACTGGATGATTTGGAACTGGAGAAATAACAGAATTTTTAACAACAAATAAAAGACAGCTGAGCACATCTACCATGAAATAACAGAGGAGATCAGAGTTTGGAAGGAGACCGGGGTCCTCAAAGTAGTCGAATAAGGTTTAATTGTAATATACAACCAAATAGATAATCTGTAATACCAGTGTTTGAGCCTTGCTCAAACACCGGTAAACGGCAGTATAATGTCATTCAAATTTGTAACTTTTTTTCTCCCTTCATACTTAATAAAATCAGGCCGCCTCCTTCGGCCGACCCGTCCAAAAAAAAAATACACCTCATTGCCTCAAAATCTCCTTGAGCAAAATGCACCTATACATTTAGTTACCCAAAAGCACCTGTACAACACAATATCATGTAAAAAATGTGATATTAGAAAACTAATTTTTTTCCCTAAAACATGTATGAATTTGATAACACCAATAGCTAGGTCATATTAATTACTCTATTCATTTAGACTAGAAGATTTTTTTTAAAAAAAATCAAATCATTAGATTGCAATTTAATATTCTTGAGCTTATTTAATAAACACGCTGCACTTCAAACCAAATGATTTAAAATAATAAACACATTGCACTTCAAAAAATATGATTTAAAATTCCATTCCCATTAAAACAATCGGTTCAACAAACATCATGATAGATCAAGCCCTTGAGGGTTATGATCAGCAAAATGTAAATAGAAACATTTACTTATAGTATTAAATATGCGGGATATCTTCTCTTATACAGATTCATTAATCATTATAGTTCCATAATTACCATCATAATTGACACTTCTCCAAACTAGTTAACTTATCTTCATAATATGAGCTATAGTACTTTAGTTTACAAACTGCATAAGCTAGGTTTTCCCTTAGAAATGTTTATACTACTTCCAAGGTAATATTCCTAGAAATGTGTATTTTTTGTATTTTTTCTCACTGTAACATGTGTGCAAATTTTTTCAAGCTTTATAAAAGAACATATTTTTAAATCTTCATAATATGAGCTATAGTACTTTAGTTTACAAACTGCATGAACTAGGTTTTCCCTTAGAAATGTTTATACTACTTCCAAGGTAATATACCTAAAAAGTCATAAGATGTTTTTTCTTACTTATATTCGTTTTTTCGGAATGCGCAAAAGCTTTGCACATCATTTTCATTAAGATAGAGGAAGTTTAGAAGTTACAGGCATCATACAACAGTACAATTCACTAGGTTTCTTGTGTGGCTGTGTGGCCGTATCAGCAGGTATATAGAGAACAATGTCTGCGCTTGTGTTGTGACGGTCAATATTGTTGAAATTTCCATGACATGGTGGCATGGTTATATAAAAATATAATGGATATTCAAATATAAGTCATAAGGCACGCAGATCTTTCAATAAAAACAGGAGTTGCTCTTTACGCACTGTAGGTGGTTGCTCAGGTAGTCAGGTGCATGTCTTTTTGCTCTAACCGATGACGCTGAAAAACGTAATCTTGCTGAGATGAGACGGCTCAGATGTAACAATGGAGCTAAAGAACAAGATATGTAACAAAGAAACACACCTTCGCTGGCAGACTCATTTCCGCTCAAATAGTCTGCAACGTTGCGCTTTTCAGGAGCATGCAGTTTATCCCCAAGCTTTAAGTGTGCTGCCATGTCAGGGAAGAGCTTTTGAATCAGCATTGCTTGGTGAGACTGTATTGTGATCAGAAATTGTTGAAATGCATTACAATCCTTGAATTGCACCACTCCAGTGCTGTGAGCTGAGCTTGTGAGAGCTATCCAGTGAAAATTAAATTAACATTTCAACTAGTGAGCAGAGTAAGAAATAATTAGAATGAATTACAACATGTCCAGGTCTAAGCGTTGCAAGAAAATCAGCATACGGGTTAGCTGGAATGCAAGATTGTCATAAGATGTTTGTTTAATGGACCGAGATTTAGGTTGGACAGAAAAATCAGCTGCAAAATTTATTGTTACCAACAGGTTTAGATGGGTGTGGGGGTGCAGTTGGTAGTGGCCGCTACAGTGGTAGCGGCCCTCTACTACTACCGCTACGACATAGCTAGCAAGATATAGCGGTCTGTAACTTAGCGGCCGCTATTTGGCCATAGCGGACCGCTATAGTGGTCAACTGATCACAGTACAATATAGCAGACCGCTATAGCAGATCTATGAGTCATATAAATAGTTGCCGGTGGCCCTAACCTATTTGTCGCATGTAACACTAGAAGAACATTTGGCATTGCCCTATTACTAATAGCTAAAGTCATCTATAGCATTGACAGTGACATTGCAATTCATGGACCACTGCGGTATTGCACTAAATTTATGTATTGGTCTATCAATAATTTGTTTTAATTATTTTTAATATGTTATATATTTATTATTTATGATATATTTACTCCAATTTATATGTAAATATTAAATACCGCTATTGGAACTTAGCGTCCGCTATATCGCCCTCTATCCGCTATACAGATACCAATCCGCTACCTACCCGCTATCTGCTACTCCCTCCGGTTTTTAACGTTTGACGCCGTTGATTTTTGAGGGAATGTTTGACCATTCGTCTTATTCAAAAAATTTATCCAAATGTTATTTATTTTGTTACAAAAGAAATTTTAAGCATAACTTATATTTATAAATATTTGAATTTTTTTTGATAAAACGAATGGCCAAACATACGCTAAAAAGTCAACGGTATCAAACATTTAAAACCGGAGGGAGTATTTATTACCTTGGGTGTGGCAGGAGGGTCTCAAGAATGACCAAAATCTTAAATGGCAGAAAATTAGCTGAAAATCATGCATGGATTACCTGGAGCAGTAGGGGGCATCCAACAACGTTCGAACATTTATTTTTAGTCCTCAAATCCATTTCAGCCCGCAATTTCTGTTCCGTCAATCCGATCTACTATCACGGGTCGATCAGCTTAATTTTCTATCCGAGCCGAGCGGGGCAGTTGTATTCCTATACGTATACGTGCACGGGATCCGACTCGGATCAGAATATATAGATCCCCCATATATAGCGTATGTACGTATCATTGAACGATCAAGCCGGCCAGCCAGTTAGATACAGGCCTGCCGGGTACACATACAACTTGATGGTGGCTCAAGTACTTGAGTCGTCGTCAAATAAACCACTTGTGATCATATTGAAACGCAGCGAAGAAGGAGATGAATATGAGAATGAGGCACCCACGCTGATGAACCCTTTCTCTGACGACGACGACGACTCGGCTTCGTTCCTCCAACAGAAACAGAAGGAGCTGCAAACGGTGATCAACAAGGGTAAGCAGCAGCAATGCCTGGACTGCTTGCAAGGGGAATGGCTGTTAATGTTGGACAACGCCACCAAACAATGCTCCCTCGTATCATCGACATCATCACCAAATTTTATTACTACTATTTCAATGCCTCCACTGGAGACGCCATTGGAGCCTCTTGGCAGATGCGCCCTCTCCTCCTCGTCGCCGCTGTCGCCCGACTGCACCGTCATGTTCGCCACTCTCTTCGACAACTATCTCGCATACACCCGGCCCAGAGAGGACGACGACTGGTGGCAGCTCGACGACGTCGACGTCGAATTCGTCGGCGATATCGTGAGCTGTAAGGGCAAGATGTACGTGCCCATCGTCATGGTCGACGCCTCAACCTATCATCCCGACATCGAGAGGAGGGGCATACCGAAACCCAGCAGGATACACTCTATGATGCAGCAAAGATTGGTGGAGTCAGCTGGACATGGACCACCATCGCCTGGATGCTGATGATTATACATGGCAGAAGGTGGAGAGCATTGGTGGTGACAACTGCGTTGTCTTGTCCGATGCCACCAAAGCAGGGATCCGCCCCGATTGTGTCTACGTCCTCTACACCAGATGCCGTGATGGTGTTCGGTTTTACACCATCCGGATGGATGATCGCACCACAAGCTTCAGGCTGCTGCCGCCTCCTACTACTCCATCGATCAGTATTGTCTCTCATCATCTTGATGATGATCTACAAGTACAAGAAGAAGAAGAAGAAGAAGAAGAAGAAGAAGAAGAAGAAGAAGAAGAAGAAGAAGAAGAAGAAGAAGAAGAAGAAGAAGAAGAATGCTGCTGGCCTGCTCTTCCTATCGACATGGTAGAGGAAATTGTGTCAAAGATATCGTTCATCGATTACTTCCGTTTGCGCCAAGTCTGCAAGGGGTGGAGCTCCTCCATGGTGAAGCCAATCAAGTACGCAGACAGATACCCAGCTTACCCAATGCTCATGACCATCTGCTCCAATTCCAACGGCGTCTACAAACTGTTCGACCCCATCGTCGAGCAGGAGTACACCATCAACAAACTTGAGTCACAGGATTACTTCCAGATGCTGCTCTTCTCCAGGCACGACGACGGATGGGTGCTTGTGACAAGAGGTGACAAGTACATGTACGCGACCAACCCATTCAGTGGGGAGATGTTTGAGTTCCCAGAGAGATACCAGCAGGAGGCAACGAGTTCGATGGCATATGCTTGTCAGCAACGCCCACATCTCCCGACTGCATTGCCTTCTCCGTATCCAAAGAACGGAATCCAAACAGCAATGGCGTTTACGTCATGCTGTGGCGTGCAGGTGATCGGCAATGGACAACGGAGCGAATCGAACATCACACCCCGTTCCGGACAGCCTACTGCAACCCGGTGTTCTACAACGATGAGTTCTACTGCCTGGGGACCCGTGGTGGCCTTGCCGTGTTCAACCCCAAGAACATGACATGGAATGTCGTTCTTGATAAGCCGGAACCTATTCTGATGAATATTGGTGCTGATGATCCAATGCCAGGTGACATGTACTGCCATTTGCTGGAGTTCATGGGTGACCTTTTCACCGTCTTCAGACCGCACAATGAATGGGGCAATCAGCATGTTCAGGCTCGACTGGTCTCAGATGGCATGGACCAAATTGGACAGGTTGGATGATGCCGTCTTGTTCGTCGATAACTGGAACGCCACTATGATTCCAGCACCACGGGACGCTGTCCGCAACAGGATATACTTGCCCAAATTTGGAGGATGCAACCATGCTGGAGACGCCAACAAGAGTGCTTTCTACGATTTGGAGTCCCGAAAGTATTACCCCAGTTATTATAGTGTCACTGACAGAATGAACGCAATATGGGTCAAGCCAAAATTTTGATTTGACGCCAGATTATATACTTTTCATTGTAACAAAAGACCACTCCCTTTGTCTTAATATAAAAAAGACTACTCCCTCTGTCTTAATATAAAAGTACTTATACCATATTTTTAAAAATTAAGGTTTAGGTAAAGGATTGTTCTGGTTAGTTAAGAGAAGGTAGACAGAGAAATAAAATGAAGAATAAATGTAATCGGTGGAGATTTGATAGATGAGTGTTGAAATAGAATGACCATATTTTGAGACGGAAGAAGCGTTGGTTTGTGATAATATGAAGACGGGGCTTTCAAACTTTTGCTTTGTGATCCTTCCGTCAATCCATTTGATTCTTCCGCTGTGAATATGCACTGGTCCATTTGATTCTTCCTCTCTGTGAATGCACTGATGGCATTTTTCTGCACATATGAGTAGCTTGTAAAAAATATTATAATACAAAAATATGTGAACCTCACAAATTAACACCACGGGGAAAAAAATCAGGAACAAACTAAAGGAAACCGAAGATGAACCTCACAAATTTAAACATGTTGCTAGTCTCAATCGGTATGACAGCTTACTGACAAAAATGGCAGTATAACATTATGCAAAGATGCTGATGAAGAAATGTACACGCGACGAATAAATTTCAGAAATCAGAAATGCTTCATCAACAACAAAAATGCGTGGAAATAACTTCAACTAAAAAAAAAAAAAGGAAAGATGAATCCTGTTCCTAATGCATCAACTACTGCGGTGCGGCCGCCCGAGTTCCCCAAAATCTAGGGGCTTATATATTCTACTACATGTTTGTATTATATAATTTTAGCTCATGGACCTATATAAAGTTAGATAATAGCTGAATAGCCAAATAGGCCAATACAAAGAACAAATCATCATTGATACATGATCCATCGTAGCGACGTCACAGATTCACAGGGATCGAATCTTCGAAGAGGAGCGAAAGCAATCTGACTCCCGTTGCGCTGCCTCGATCATGCCGCTCGCGATGCTCGCCCGTTCGCCCTCACCTCACGCCGCCACACACACACGTCGAGTCGCTGCAGGTCGGGCGGCTGCTACTGCACTGCACCCGCACGTCCTAAGCGGCTCAGGTTGAGCCCTCGGCCCGGCTTACCTTGACACACGCATGGTGGGCAAGGGCAACATGCCGGCGACAATGCCATGATCTTGCCATCTTCTTTGGCTGATTGGCTCCTACACTCCTCCAATTCATTCATTCATCTGATTTCAAAGTCCTACACTTCTCCAATTCATCTCATCTGGTATTTTCTCTATCTTTTTTCCTCTTCACAAATCAAAAATCATTAGTTCACACTATTTAATAATTGATGATTATTTATCAGCCCAAAAATACTATTTGCATCGTTAAATGTTAGAGTGAAAATGCCAAGTATTTCTGATTATGTTTTTTCTCTTTGAAGTTTTAAAATGTTATATATAGATAATTATAGCACACAAATATTAAATATTGTGTGTTTATAAGAATATATATATATATATATATATTAGTTTATATATATAGGGCCCTCCATATAAGTTTTCACCCTGGGGTCCCAAAATCCCAAGACCAGCCCTATCTTGAAGTCATTCTTGCCGCGGTACAGGTAGTCGGTTATGCCGGTGTCGAGGGGTTAGGACACCAGTGTCGGTGTAGGGGTTTTTGTGCGGGTGATGTCGTCCTTCCGGCCACCACCTACACTGACTGGCGACGGGGATGGAGATCGCCCTTCGGTCTCCTTCCAGCGCCGTGATGATTGGTAGTTATGGGTTATCGCGAGAGGCTTATCAATGAGTATATCGTCACCTAAGCATGGCTGGCCTCTCCCTTTATATATTGCGCTAGAGGAGATCAGGGCAAGTCCATTAAGGAGAACAAAGTGCATCTGATTGGTGCACGTGGGTGAGAGACCAAGCGCGGGACTCGGTCCTCATCATTAGCCGCGGGTGGGCGTGGGTGGGTCATGCTCACATGCATCTCACTGACCGTTCGCCAGGATATCAACCAACATTCTTCGACTTGATCTCAATGCTAATGAGTCCAGTCTTAGTGAAATAGCGAACCAAGGAAATGTGTAATAGCAGTCAATAAGTGCCACTATGACAACAGTGCCTATAGCCACTACAACACCTTGATAGACTCAACTTAATCTTATTGGTTGTTGATTGATTCTTATGCCCCTTATCCCAAAATCGTTCTTATAGGTTGCCTATTAATCCCATGCCGGCAATATGCTCATTAAATAAGTTGGGTGGTAGACCTTTATTAAGCGGATCCGTGAGCATTAAATTAGTGCTTATGTGCTCGACCTTAGTGGTTTGATTCTGGACTCTATATTTCTCAACATTATACTTTATGTCAATGTGCTTGGTAGCAACACTGACTTGTTGCTACTCGAGTAGAATACTACAGCCTTATTATCGCAATATATGGTAGGCGGTTCATCAGAGTTGTTAACCATTTTTAACCACATAATGAAATTTTATAGCCATACCGCCTGTACTGTTGCCTCATAACATGCTACCTACTCAGCCTGCATTGTCAATAATGCAGTAATGGTTTGTTTAGAGCTTTTCCACGAAATACCCCTTCTACAATGTATTCAATCCAATGCTGGCTGCAATATTCTCTGGTAATGCCGTCCTTATAAAGGTACTCCATCAGATGGTTGCTTTTTTATACTCCCTGTGTCCATATAGACTTTTAGAATCATGACATCTAGAATTTGAACAATCAAAACTTCCTGAACTTTGAACACTGATAGAGATATTTAGATTAATTGTTCTCGTCTAAGCTTTTTCTCCAGCTGATTCTATGTTGCTGACTTGCTGGTGATAGCATATTGACATAACTATACTGTACTGGCATTATATCATTAACATTCTTTTGCTATGCTAAGCCAAACATTTGTAGCACTACACTGCTGTATGAATTACTTTTCATTTTAACCACTGAAATTAATTTTTTAAAATAAAATGCCCTTTTATAGGTCTCAGAGCATGCGAGTTGGTCAGGCTGCTTTTATTTTCGTATCACACAAAGCAGCTCTTGCAGCCGTTGGTGCACCAGATAATCTGGTGCACATAATAACTGGGTATGGATATCTCTCCTGCATTTTTTTTTCTTAGCATTCAAGAGAATTTGTACCGTGGCTTACTAGGTCTATATTGTTTTGGCTTGTTTATAGTTTTGCGGAAACAGGTCAAGCTCTTGTATCTTCAGTCGACAAAATATTTTTTGTTGGATCACCTGGTGTTGGAAGGATGGTACAACTTTCCTCCGAACTAGTGGTTTCTTAATCTCATTAAATCAATTAGTCATTTTCAGTTATGCATTTGAAGGCTAGGTTCAGTCACATGGCTGATGTGCTTCTATTTTGTTTGTGGAGTCAACCTGTCTTCTACCATAGTTTTAACTAAAGCAAATTCAGGGAGCATTATAAAAGTGTTATCCTTATGTATTTACTGTTTGAAGCTATCGTCCTCGTTTAGTTCCCTAATGTTCAGTTAATGCTTGCCACAGATCATGCAAAGAGCATCTCAGACATTAAGACCATGTTTGGATACAGGGATTTTTTTTAAGTCCCCGTCACATCGGATATTTGGACACTAATTAGAAGTATTAAATATACACTATTAATAAAACCCACCACATACTTTGGACTATTTCGCGAGACGAATCTATTAAGCCTAATTAGACGATGATTAGCGAATGTGATGTTACAGTAAACATTTGCTAATCGTGGATTAATTAGGCTTAAAAAAATCGTCTCCCGAATTAGCCTTTATTTATGCAATTAGTTTTATTATCAGTCTATATTTAATACTCCTAATTAACGTGCAAACATTCGATGGGACACAAACTAAAAAAAATCATGGATCCAAACAACCTCTAATACCTGTAACTCTTGAACTTGGTGGTAAAGATGCATTTATTGTATGTGAAGATGTAGATTTACCCAATGTAAGTGTAATTTAATATTTCTTTGTCATGAACAGAATGTTTTCGTAAAAGAAAAAAGGTTAGACACTGCGAAGGAACCCACTGTCAATTTAATTAAGAGAGAAATATGAGCGTGCCAGGATTTGAACATGGGACCTTGCCACTGCACTAACAAGTGCATCTCATGTTTTCTTGAACAATATGCCATTTATTCTTAATAGCATGTTTCCTGAAAGAGCACTGAACTAAACCAATGCACTTTATCGCGTGAAGGTTATTCAAGTTGCTGCGAGAGCTGCCCTGCAATCTAGTGGACAAAATTGTGCTGGTGCTGAAAGATTTTATGTCCACAAGGATATATATTCCACATTTGTTTCCCAAGTGGTGAAGATAGTCAAATCTATATCTGTCGTAAGTACACTACTCTTAAGTCAGTAGTGACATGCGATTTGTGTTGCCCACCTTTTGATTTTGACCACAAAATTAAAGACCTGTGGCAAATTATATTCATGCATTTTCTAATTTTTCTTGGATACTGTTACTGCGCTTCATCTTACAAGTGCAAATTTGTGCATTGACAGCTAATCCTAGCAGTGTAGTTTTGCATTTATAACTTTTAGTTAAGTTTTTTCAGACAATAGCTTTCAATGGACTTTTAGTTCATGCTGGTAATCTTGCCTCAACATTTATCTTATGGTTTGCTCCTTTGCTCTTTTGTCTTTTCCTAGGGTCCTCCATTATCTGGCAGATATGATATGGGTGCAATTTGTATGATAGAGCATTCTGAAAAACTTCAGAGTCTTGTAAATGATGGTATTGATAAAGGTGCTGAGATTGCTGGCAGAGGGAGCTTTGGCAATCTGGGTGAAGATACAGTTGATCAATTCTTTCCTCCAACGGTGCTGGTGAATGTCAATCACACAATGAAGATTATGCAAGAACAGGTAAGCTTGAAAGAATCGCATGGGATCTTTTCGAAATAATGCTATTAGTATTTCCAATGCTCTTTGCTGATTTACAGGCATTTGGGCCAATTCTTTTTTTTTTTGGCCGGGGCGGCCGAAAGAGACCGACTCGATTTTTATTACGATTAGGGGAAAGAGTTAAGGTTACAAGATCGACATTATACTGTCGATGGTTCCGGTCGAGCGAAACTCGAACAGAACCGAGCTACCAAATTAACACAAAGTGGTTACATGGTTTGTTACAGCAAGGTTGTGTCAACGTGTGCACTTCAGAATTCCTGCTTCCTTCCATATGAGAATCTCCTCCCTGATTTCTTCAAACACTCTCTGGGCGGTCGATGGTCTGTTATTGAAAACCCGGTTTTTTCTCTCCTTCCAAATGAGCCAAGTTGTTAGCATTCTGCCGATCATGAAATTCAGTTCCGACGAAGAAGTTGTCAAAATCTTAATAAAATTGGTCGACCGAACCTTTCGGCCGACCCGGCTAAACTTGCCAATGACTCCAAGTATGGTCTTGGTTGTGCTGTTTTTTCTGGCAACCAGAAGCGTGCCATCAAAATAGCATCCCAGCTACACTATGGTGTTGCAGCAATCAATGATTTTGCCTCAAGTTATATGTGTCAGGTGGGTAATTAGATACTGTTTCTAGCTTACGTTGTATTCTTTGGAACAGTCGACAGAAAACACTAGTGTCATAAGCTTTAGTTACTGAAAGATCTCTTGCAGCTCACACGTTTATCTTGTAGTGTTTGTCACTGTGTTCATTGTATTGCTGAAGGCCTGTACCATTGCTGCTCACATGCTTATTATTCCAATATAAGTATATGCTTCTCTTTCTGGGTGCAGTCTTTGCCATTCGGTGGTGTCAAAGATAGTGGATTTGGAAGATTTGCTGGTGTTGAAGGACTGCGGGCATGCTGCCTTGCTAAGGCAGTTGTGGAAGATAGATGGTGGCCATATGTTAAAACCATGATCCCAAAAACTATTCAGGTATGTTAACCCCCAGCTCAACAGTCTAGTAATTAGTATCACTTTCTTCTTGTGGTTCTGATACTCAGACAATGACGGTTTTTCAGTATCCTGTCTCGGAGCATGGGTTTGAATTCCAGGTGTTGCTCGTTGAAACTCTCTACGGCCTTAGTGTCCAGCAAATGCCGATGTCCTCAACCTGCCCCCTTTGCAACCCCTCATGGCTCTCTTGCCATAGTTAACATTCTGTTTCCTGGATCCCTGATGTTTTAGGCTTTTAGCAGCAATGACACTTGTTGCATGCTGGCCATACTATATATACTCACTTGTTGCATGCTGTCCATACTATATATACTTTTATCTTCGCTTGACAAATCCATTTTACATGATGGTCTTATTAAGTGCAATCAATCTAATCACTCATAGACATTTTAATTTCAACAATGGTAATTTGAGATTCATATGTATCCTCTTATTGGTGGTTGAAGGATTATAGCATTTACAGACATCATATAAAGTATTTACTGCTAGTGTGGAACTTCTGCAACACTCTTCCAGTTTTCTTATTATTGCAGGTGGTTAATGTGTTTGTTCTGTAATTAGTAATGATATGGGCTAAAAGTGAAGTTATACAACATTTTTTTGTCAGAAAGTTTTAGTAAAGCTCAGCTGATCCAACTGTATACATTAAGCTATGAGTCCATATGATTATTGAAGCTTTTCTTGAACTTGCACTGTGAAGAACAAAAACATCAGGGACTTCTATTTGTTTGCTTTTCGGTCCTTGGCTGTATTTCAGTTCTGATATAACTATTTTAGGAAATATTACCGCATTTTAAATTAGGATAATAAAATAATATTATACATCAGTCGGTTGCCTTGTATGTTTGGCACAATATTGGTATCTAATACATACAGTACTGGTATGGTCACTTGTGGGAGAACTCTTCCCACCTTCCTGTTGTCTGCTGGCAGTTAGGGGTCACTACAGCTCCTGGGCAATAGTGAGGTCCTGGATTTAGTCACTATAGCTCCTGTCCATGACCTAGGCACGACAGACTTACTGGAGGATTTATGCATAATGGGTTAGCTGCAGTTCTGCATATTCTGTTAGCTGACATGCAGTTGTGTATTGGTTTGACAGGCCAAAGCAAATGGTGGAGATGGACTTCTGATGGTGAAACTAGTACGCATGCTGACTCATTGACGGAAACATTGGCTGAACATCGTCCGCACTTAGCATACAGGTAAACCCAACTTTGACTAGAAGCGAAGCTTGCAAAGCCCTTGGGTTTTTTTCAGCAGTCTGTTATTGATGATTACTTTTATCGGGCATCTGATTGATTCTCCAATCTTTTGCTACTGTGTCCACTTTCTAGGGCCTAATTAACTAACTCAAGGAAACTATTCCGGCAATGCAGCAGTCGATAACAGATCTGTCGGAAGTAAATAGCGTATCTATTAATGCAATGGATCAAATAATCTTGAGATTGTCTGCATCGATGCAAAATTCAGGGCTTGGAAGACTAGAAGTAAGAACAAAGAAAATTGATTAGCTTGGTTTACTTGTTTGATGATTACATTCCATGTTTTGATCAATACAGGAAATAGTGTTTTCGTAAAAAAGGAAAATAGGAGCTGTTTGGTTTGTAAAACGTTCATGCTCGTATAGTCAGCTTCTTGAGGAATGTGTTTAACTTGTTATCCTTGAATCATTGGGTCCAAGTGAACACAGCGTGGAAAAGGGTTTATTCTTGGAACGGCATATTCAATCAATGTAAGAGAAATATCTCTTTAGTTCCTGATTTTCTAATGTCATAATAACAAGCAATGGCAGAACCAATGATTTGTACATTAATACCATGTCATTACTCTTCTCTTGTACCACAATGCAAAGCTTTAGTAAGACAACTGCTTATTTCTAATTTCTTAGGAATGTATTTCTGATTATAGACTGAACCACAAATCGTGGCTCCAGATGCATAATGGGTTCACTTTCCACTCAACAAAGTTTACCAGACAATATTATGTATTATTTTGAAACATATTTTAGAATATTCTTAAATATATTTCCCTGGTACTTACCTGAAGTTCTCTTTTTCTTTTTTTGGTTCTTGCATGTTTTCTTTCCTACACTCTAATGACGAAAAGAGTTGATGTTCCGTTTTATTCCTCTACAGCTGCCATTGTTGAGATAGAAGAGATCTGTTCTCATATTAGTAGGCATTGTTCAGCTGGCATTTTTTTTTTCCTTTCATCTCATTCAGGGGAGGCCGTAAACGATGCGTCTCGCCGTTTGATAGGGGCAGCAGCAGCAGCAGCAGCACTACTGATCTGCAGCTTGAACAAACAAAGGGGAAGCGATGCATTGGCCGCCATGGAGAATGGTCGTTGATGCTCGACTTGCTCACCAGAGAATGCTTCTTGCTAAGTCTCAACAGTTCACCATCACATGCTACGGCTACTAACAATAATATTATTACTATACCTCTCCCACCACTGCTGGATACACATCTGCCAATTCCAGATCTCATCTTCAGTTGTGCACTCTCTTCTTCTCCGGCTCCTGATGATGATGATGATGCCGATCGCACCGTCGTCATGCTAGGCAAGTCCCTCCTCTATTGCCGCCCCAATGACACCCATTGGTCTCGCCTGCCCATCCACGACGGCAGCTTCAATGAGTCAAATGATGAATTCGTCGGCGGAATCCTTAGCTATCAGGGGAAATTCGATGCTCTTGGGATGCAGTTCATGGTGGTAGTTGATGCGTCCTCATCACCACTTGTCGTTGAGACAAGCAACATTAAGATTCCGATCCCATGCCCCATTAATTCCGCATACAGAGCCTACCTGGTGGAGTCATGCGGCGATATTTTGCTTGTGCGATCCTATCTCTTTGGCATTCCTGATGAAGTTGTCCGTTTGGAAATTCACCGCTGGGATCCATCTCAAGATTGTTGGAACACACTTCACAGTATTGGGGACAGAACCTTCTTTCTGGGCCACAACTTCTCTGTCATCTCGTCAGCAACTAGAGCAGGAACTGAACAAAATTGCATCCATATCCTGCGTTCAGTTTGTGATGGCATTGGACTCTACACTGTATCTTTAGATGATACGACCATTAGGCTAAATATACTCGACGAATTTCAAGATGATGAAGAAGATGATGACGAGGAGGAGAATGCGGTATTCTGGGTTATTCCCAGTAGGCAAGTGTTATTAATTTTCATTCCCCAATAATCTTAATGAAATTGGTCAGCCAAATCTTTCGGCCAACCCGGCTAAAATTAATTTCCATTCCCCCAACTCATAATAACTGTGTGTATTGTCGAATTTCTCATGTTTTAGTCTTCAAGAAGATATTTTCTGATTGATTGATCTATCTATTTTTAGCTTGGAGCATGAATCATCGACAGACATTGATGCCAGTGCCACTGCCTCCATACAGGTCAGGCTTATACTTAGTTTGTTCTGCACTTATGGGTGCAACTATATTGCTTAATTTTCAGAAGTATACATAAAGATAATTTTTTCTTAACAATTTGGCGGGCAATATACAGTTAATTAAATCTAAAATACAACCTTAACACCAATGCTCTTCCACAGATCAATGGAAATTTAGAACAATACATGATAAATGAGATAAAGGGACATGACAAGCACATATTTTTCTCCACAAGGCAATGGTCTGATCTTTGCACCGACCTGGTAGAGCTCCTGGTGCCCAAGATCTCTTTCATTGATTTTCTGCACTTGAAAGCTGTCTGTAAGCAGTGGAGATCTATCTCAAGCCGCATCCAAGACTCAACAGTATTGCAGTTGGTACTAACTACTCATCCAGAAAGAAGAGATCTTCTCAACTTTTATGATATGGTGAGCAAGAAGAATTACAGTATCAATGTGTGCATCACACAGACTGTAGGTGAAGACGATACAGGTTCACAAATACTGCATTTTGCAAAGAATGGATGGCTAGTCCTCTCCAGAGGCAATCATTCCTTCTTCCTAGTAAACCCATTCAAGAACTCGCCGGATAATAGTGTCATTGTCCTTCCACCAATGCATAGCTTCAATTTCAAAGGGATATCATTCTCCAGTTCTCCTCTGTGCCGGAATCTCCAGATGATTTTGTAGTCATTGTTGTGGAGTCTATTCCAAATGGGACTGTTGTTACTATAAAGACATGGACGATTGGCGATGAAGATTGGATGGAAGAGACCTTCGAAAATGACCGTCCATTCTTCATGGCATCTCATAACCCAGTATTCTTCGAGGAAGAATTCTATTGCCTAGATATAAATGGAAGACTGGGAGTTTTCGATGCTGACACAATGGAATGGAGTGTTCTTGATGAGCTTGACCCAATAGGTGGCGACGAGCTCGTGCCCACTGAGTGTGGTTATAGCCATCTTTTCGAGTGGAACGGTGAATTGGTTGCATTTTCCAGGTATTGTGGCGCAGAAGACGGGTCCATGTCATGGTTTAAACTTGATCTAACACAAATGTTATGGTCATCGTTGGATGGTCTGAAAGACGGGATTATGTTTTGGGATAGGAAGAATATTGTTGCAATGTCACCACCTCCTGGAGAAGATCATCTCTGCAACAAGATGTTCATCCCAAATTTCACTGAATATTCTAACGGTGGTAGAGAGCATGCATTCTATTGCGTGGAGAAGAAACAATACGTCCCTTGTTTCCATGGTCTGAAGGAGCCCATAAATGCTATATGGTTCCAGCCTAACTTAGATCACTTGCAGTAGTGAACTTGGATCGATTTTTTGAAAAAGATTAACTGTTGCACATATTCTTTTCTGATGCATTAGTTAATTAACTGTTGTGGGTGTTTTCTTAATTGTACATATAGTCTGATTCATTTTACTTGCTTGACTCAAATTAGCCTAGCTCCTCTCGTCTCAATCCAGCTCACAATTTTTGTTTCATCAATCTAATCTACTATTACTTTCGTCCTTAAATATTTGATACCATTAACTTTTTGACACACATTAGACCATTTGTCTTATTCAAATATTTTTGTGAAAATATGTAAAGTTATATATCTACATGAAAGTATATTTAACAATAAAATTAAATGATAGAAAAGAATTAATAATTATGTAAATTTTTTGAATAAGACAAATGGTTAAACGTGCCGTGGCAGATCCAGGATTAAAATTTAGATGGGTCAGAAATACTAACTAAAAAAAACTGTCGAACGCAACACATATCCCCATGTTGTATTTATATTGCAAACACATAATAAATATAATATAATCACTGTAAGGCTTGAAAGATCATTAATTAAGATGGTACCTCTCATATGAAAATGAGGCAATTTTTTTCACCATAATTCACCATACATCAAATCATAAAATAATAGGAAATTTGTAAATTTGCCCAAAAAATAAGTCATATGAAACCTGAATGATAATAAATTAATCAAATAACTTTAAAAAACAAGTTAATAAATGAGATGATGTACCACTAATTAACTACTAAGCATTTATAAGGCGGCGTTTAGGTAAACTTATTAGCTCACATCTGATAATATCGATCAAAATTTAAATTACCTTGATTTTTAAATTTCTTGCTGACGATGCTCTTTCCAGCATCGGCGAGAACCATGACCATGACCAACCACAACACCGATGGCTTCTGTTCCAGATGTGTCCTCATTCCATGTCCATCTCAATTCTCAAGTTCCCTGATCTTATTACATACAATCTGCACCAGTACATCAGACAATCATGGATCATGAGATGAAGATTGAAATTTGAAAGGGATCAATCGAAGGCGTTTGTCGAACTCACGGGATCATCGCTCAACTGAGTCACCGTTGCCGATCAAAAGGGTATTTGAGGGAGGAGGAGCCGGCCAGCAGGGCAGCCCTCGCGCCGGCATGAGGCGCTGCCGTTTTCGCCGCCGGTGGCTCCTTGCCTTGCCTCATTGGCCAGTTGGCCAGATGCCCTAGCCGGCTTGACGTCTCGTGACTCGCGTCTACTCCTCTGATCCTTCCTCGATTCATCACGTGTAACCGTCGCTCGGGAATCGAAGCGTCGACCCACCGCAGCATCGCACATGATAGGTCGCGGCTAATCCTTGCTAATCCTTCTCTCTCGCAAAAAACCCCATCCAATCTGCTGAATTAGGCCGGTGGCCTAAGGACATGGACATAGGGGGCCTTTGGAGGGGGGGGTCAACGCGGGCCATAGCTGGGCCGGCCGTCCCCCCCCCCCACCCCCGCCCATAGGGTGGGTCCGCGTATATAAAAAATTAGCAGCGTTAAATATTTAAGGACAGAGGTAGTATTACGAGTCGATCAGCTTAATTTTCTATCTGAGCTGGGCCAAGCCAATCAATAAGAGTTGTATTCCTATACATGCACTGATGTTTATCCGATTCGGATCGAAATATACAACCAGTTAGACAGAGGGCGGCTGGCTACTCAACACACGCATACAATGACAGTGATGCCTGCTCAAGTACCTGAGATGGCGTCGTCAATTAAACCACTTGTGATCAAATTCAAATTCAACGAAGAAGAACATGACAATGAGGCACCCACGCTGATGAACCCTTTCTCTGATGACGACGACAACAACTCATCAGCCTCGTTATCATCGACATCATCACCAAATTTTATTACTACTATTTTTCTACCCCCACTGGAGACACCATTGGAGCCTCTTTGGCAGTTACTGCCTCTCTCCTACGCAGTCGTCCGTCGCATTAAATGTGACGGTGACCGGGCGCGGCGAGAGGCATGCGTCTGTGACCGCGCGGTCAGTTCACGGTCACAAGCTGAAGACTTTCTCCTCTCTTTCCCTCGAAACAGGTGAAAATGGTGATGATGAGGGCCTGTCACCCGCGCCTCACATCACAGTAAATGCGAGGGGGCAGACGCCAGACCCCTCTAATCACATTAAATGCGGTAGTTGGCCGTTGGGGACGTGCCATGATCATATACGTGGCGCACCGCGCGCGAGTCTCTCGAGCTGCGGGGGTTAGCCCAACCTTCTCCCGCAGCATGTGGCCTCCCCGCAAGCCCTCGGGCGTGCCCTCCTCAGGGACGTGCCATGTGGCCTCGGGTGGCCCGAACCCCTTCTGCGGGGCACGGCCTCCCCGCAGGCCTCTGGGCGCGCCCTCCTCAGGGGCGTGCCATGTGGCCTCGGGTGGCCCAAACCCCTTCTTACATGGCGTGGCCTCCTTGTCGGACCCCGCCGACCCCTTGGGGGGCACACCGCGTGGGTCCGAGTGGTCGTAATCCTCGTGCACAGGTCCGGGGTGGATCGGACTGCCGCGATCGCCTAGCCCC
>CM002485.1:22210322-22226376 GCA_000325765.3 Leersia perrieri | reverse complement strand
GAACCCCTTCTGCGGGGTGTGGCCTCCCCGCAGGCCTCCGAGCGCGCCCTCCTCAGGGACGTGCCACGTGGCCTCGGGTGGTCCGAACCCCTTCTGCGGGTGTGGCCTCCTTGCCGGACCCGAACCCGACCCCTTGGGGGGCACACCGCGTGGGTCCGAGTGGTCGTAATCCTCGTGCACAGGTCCGGGGTGGATCGGACTGCCGCGATCGCCTAGCCCCTTATGTTTGGGCAAGGCATCGGGCTGCCTCGACTGCTCCTTCGGATGCGGACCTCTAGATGCCAAACCAAGTTTAGCCTCCTTTGGATACCCCTATATCCATATCACCGATAATATTTTTGTCCCTGGCCAAGATAATTGAATTGGAATTCTGGCTGAGAAATCCCTGATTGTTCTATACACTCATCATTTGGTCAGATAATTATACTTGACTAGTGTGTACCATGAAAGATCCAGGCAAATGTCGGCACAGTGGTCGTATGATCATCATCACCACTCCACCTCTAAACTTGCAAACCTGATAATCCGGTCTCCAACAATCTAGAAAAAAAACTCATTTCACTATAGCTTATAACACTACAGCTTATAACTATTTGGCACAATAATCTAGATTGCAATAATCTTAAGTTGAAATAAACATGACCCATCTTATACTCCGATTGAGATTATTTATGATTATTTATTTTTTTAATAATTTATGGTTGTTTAATCTACCTGTTAATTTCAGTTTGGAGCATGAATCATCAAGAAACAGTAGCATTACTGATGTCATTGTCTCTACTCAGGTCAGCCCATATGGACCATATATATACTTTGTTCTACACTTAAGGGTCCTGTTGTTGCTTATATTTTAGAACTATATAAAGCTAGTTTTTTATATATTTTTTAATGTGTTGATGTGCATACATGTGCCATTCCACAAGTGAGCAGAGAGATTGAACAGTGCAAAAAACAGGGAAAAGGACATGACACGAATATTTTTTTGCTCTACAAGGCTCATGACTGGACGTGGGCAATGGTCTAATCTTTACACCGACCTGGTAGAGCTCCTGGTGCCCATGATCTCTTTCATTGATTTTCTGCACTTGAAAGCTGTTTGTAAGTAGTGGAGGTCCATCTCAAGCCGTATCAAAGACTCGCAAGTATTCCCATTGCTACTAACTAGTTCCAAAAAGAAGAGATTTTCTTAACTTTTTTGATATGGTGAGCAGGAAGAGTAACAGTATCAACGTGGGCATCACTCTTGTGGGTGAAGATGATACAGGGTCACAGATATTGCATTTTTCAAAGAATGGATGGGTAGTCCTCTCCTGAGGCAACCATCACTTCTTCCTAGTAAACCCATTCAAGGACTCGCCAGAAAATGTCATTGTTCTTCCACCAATGTATAGCTTGATTTTTTAAGGAACATTATTCTACTCTTGCCAGAATCTCCAGGTGATTTCGTAGTCGTTCTTGTAAAAACTATCACAAATAGCCGCCTTGATATGCAAACATGGCGGGTTAGAGATAATGATTGAAAGCAAGAAACGTTCCAAAATAACCATTCAATCTTGATGGCATCTCTGAATCCTGTCTTTTTCAAAGGGGCGCTCTACTACTTAGATACCACTATAAGGCTATAAGTTTTCAAGCCATAGATGTTGGAATGGAGTGCCCTTTATGAGATTGACCCGATTAATGATAATGATTGAGTTACTAATCTATAATCATGGGTACAGCCGTATAACCATCTTATGGAGTTACAAGGGAGTTGATTGCAATTTTCAGAGAATGTGGTGCACATGGAAGAATCTCAAGCTCGATCAATGTTGAGTGGGCTAAAAAATAGGATTCTGTTCAGCGACCAGAAGAATATTGTTGCAATATCGGCACATTCAAAGAAGATGATCATCATATATGCAACAAGGTATTGTTCCCAAACTTTAGTGAAACTAACAGTGGTGATAGATAGCATGCAATCTACTGCCTAGAGAAGCAACAATATATGTCCCTTCCTTGTATGGACTGAAAGAGCCCACAAACACCATGGTTCGAGTTTAACTTGGACTACTTGCAGCAGTGAACATGGATGTTATCAGTACTAGTAGTAACAATCAATGGCTATTGGCTAGTCAGACGTTATTGTTGGTATTAATTTGGTTGTGTCATGTTATGCTCTTTATGTAGGGGGTGTGTTTTTCAGTTAATTTCGTTTGAATAAAGCACTGACTTTTGAAATTTGATTCGATGACCCCCTCCCTCCGAGATCCTCTAACTTCACGGGATAAAGTCATCACTATGCAGTCACGAGATTTGTGTTTCAACGCAGATAGAGAAAATGTTTCATTGATCCGTAAGAAGTTAGAGGATCTCAGCCCCCCGTTTTGCTGGGCCAGTAGTGCTAGTAGTCAGTCACTCCAGTAAAATATACGGCGGAGTACACGAGATTAGCGAGTATAGATACAGCAGCAGTAGGAAAAAAACCAAAAAAATAAAAACAAGTGAAGAAGGCCGCTGCACTCCACGAATAAAGCCAACGCCATCCCCGATCCGATTCCCCACTTCGATTTTTTTGATTTTGTTTTTGTTTCCTCTCTTCTCTACTAGTAGTACTACAAAATTGCTACTAGTAGAGTGGATGCCATCGCGTCCTGATTGATTCCTCTTGAGCTCGCTCTGCGGACGGCGGCGACGGCGACCTAGCTAGGGTTCTCGGGCTCCGGCCGGCCATGGCGTTCTGGTGGCCGCTCCTCGTGCTGGCCGCCGCCTACGCGCTCTGCCGCCTTCTCCTCCTCCTCATCCCGCCCACCGTCCCCTCCATCGACGTCGACGCTTCCGATGGTTGTTGTTTCCTTTTATTTATTTATTTTTTCATTTTCCTGTCGGATGAGATTGTTCAGGGGTTTATCGGGTTCTTTGATTCTGTGTGCAGTGCTGGAGGAGGCCAACCAGACCAAGGAGGACAGCTTCATCTACGTAAGTTATCCCCTTTCCGAATGAATGCTCGGCATTTTCTACTTTTGCTCTGTGATCTGTTGTTATACTGCTGTGATGGATGCTTCACAACACCAGATGCATGTGCATTTTGACTAATTTGGCTTCTAATCAATCACTATGTCTACTTACTTGGATTCACTTGATCTGATGCGCCGCTCCCCCAGTCGATTCGGCTGCTCCTTTGTTTGATTTGGTGGCTTCAACACAGCTTTCGAATGGCCCAGGATTGCACATTGCATTCCTGTTTCATTTTTAGATGTTGCATTTGACTGCTCGATTTGGGTTCAGGTGCCCATAGATTCGTCTCAACATTGAACAATAGGCGTACCATTTAGTGCTACTGCTGCCTAGTATACTGGGGCTATCTGACCATAAATGGACAACAAAGTATTAGAGAGTGTGCATGCTGTAACTAACAATTTGATTTCACTCTGGTGAATTATTCCAATGCTGCTATTTTGCTGAATATTGTGATCCGCTTTAGCAAATTGCAGCGGGGCTATTGAATTTTGGGAAACCAACCGGTAGCAGTGATCAAGTGTTTCAGAAACATAGATGGATTTTTACCCATTGTTAAATAGTCCAATTATAATTTGGCATTTGAAATTCTTTATGGATTTTTACCCATTGTTAAATAATCCAATTATAATTTGGTATTTTAAATTCTTTAAAATGGTGTGATAAGTCGACTCTGATTTGTGCTGATATAGCTTGCAGAAAAGAACTGGGCAATTTTTTTTTCAAAGTTGCATTGATATAACTAGGCTCATAAATACAATGGCATGTTATGAAAGCAGAGTCGGATGATTGATTTCAGTTACAAGCTTACAATACATTCAGTTTATTTTCTGCTGCAGATACCACCAAGGAAGGGGAAAGCAACTCAGTCTGACAAGGTTCAATGCTATGAACCAGCAACTATGAAATACCTGGGATTCTTCCCTGCATTGACGCCTGATGAGGTACATTGTTCTTTCCCTTTTGTTAGGCCCTGTATATACAAAATGCATCTAGGTTTAGCTGTCCGGATCATTGCTTTTGCATTATTAACTAGTGATCTGGTTCGTTGTTCTCAGTTGATTTTATTTTCTGAAAGTAGTGATCGAAGAACAAATAAAGCTTCTTCCATCTGTTACGCAGTTTTTTTTAAAGTTCATTAGTGTGACTTCCTGTCTTGTTTTCATTGCCATTAATTCTTTGACTAATCAGGTTAAGGAGCATGTTGGGCAAGCCAGGAAAGCACAAAAGATATGGGCAAAAAGCAGTTTCAAGCAAAGGCGCCAGTTTCTTCGGATCCTTCTGAAATATATACTTGAACATCAGGATCTGATATGCGAGTAAGGACATAATTCAAAATCAAACGGTTCAATTGCTCCTCTTGTTCTACTTGATAATGCTTCCCACCACATGGAATATCTGAGGGCACATACTTTTTATGCTGTGCAGGATTTCATCCCGGGACACTGGGAAGACTATGGTTGATGCTTCATTAGGTGAGATAATGACCACCTGTGAGAAGATTACCTGGCTTTTGGATGAGGGTGAGAAGTGGTTAAAACCTGAATACAGGTTAGACTCTTATAAATATTCCAATTTAACAGATAAAGTAACTTAGGTCCTTGTATACCGTGTCAATATACTAACTATTTTCTGTTAGCTTAATTTTACTCACTACCTTGTCTTTATAATGTGGAAAGGGACATAGGCCTTATAGCATTGTTTAATAACCAACAGGTGCAAACATTGGAAATTTTACAGCAAATGAACTCTGGTATTGAATACTAAATGAACTACCTGTACATATTAAAAGTATAAAACCCTCAAAATAGTCATTTTTCTACGGATACTGACTCACACCATTTGTTAGTTCTTTCACAGGAGAGAGAAACCTTTTGGTTTATGGTTATCCATGCATTATTTTTTTTGTAACACTAGGGAGTTAGCAGCAAGATACTGCTTCACTTTTGCTGAGGTCTTCCCTTTCTTTACACCTAAGTATCAACCTTAGGTGTTTGGATAATGGGGCATACCCAAGGAATTTTAGAATTTTTATTTGGATCCAAGTCTCCATATCCACACAAACCTAGAGTCCGTTTTCTCCCAATGAACTCGTGCATCTTCAATTATTAACTTAATCCGAATTAAATACAAGTATTTCCCCTACTTGCTTTTAATTTTAATTCTGCTCAGATCTGTTGGGAGATCAATGCTTCACAAGAAAGCAAAAGTTGAGTTCTATCCTCTTGGGGTGATTGGTGCGATTGTGTCTTGGAATTACCCCTTCCACAATGTATTCAATCCAATGCTGGCTGCGATATTCTCTGGTAATGCAGCCGTTATAAAGGTAATCCATCAGATGGTTGCTTTTTTATACTCCGTGTTCATATAGACTTTTGAATCATGACATCTAGAATTTGAACAGTCAAAACTTCTTCAACTTTGAACACTGATAGAGATATTTAGATTAATGTTCTCATCTAAGCTTTTCTTCAATTGATTCTATTGTTGCTGACTTGCTGGTGATGGCATATTGGCATAACTATACTGTACTGGCATTATATCATTAACATTCTTTTGCTATGCTAAGCCAAACATTTGTAGCACTACAGTGCTGTATGAATTACTTTTCATTTTAACCACTGAAATTCATTTTTTTAAAATCTGGTAAAATGTCTTTTTATAGGTCTCAGAGCATGCAAGTTGGTCAGGCTGCTTTTATTTTCGTATCATACAAGCAGCTCTTGCAGCTGTTGGTGCACCAGATAATCTGGTGCACATAATAACTGGGTATGAATAACACTCCTACATTTTTTTTCTTAGCATTCAAGAGAATTTCTACCATGGCTTACTTGGTCTATATTTCTACCATATTGGTTTATAGTTTTGCGGAAACAGGTCAAGCTCTTGTATCTTCAATCGACAAAATAATTTTTGTTGGATCACCTGGTGTTGGAAGGATGGTACAACTTTCCTCTGAACTAGTTGTTTCTTAATCTCATTAAATTAATTAGTCATTTTCAGTTATGCATTTGAAGGCTAGATTCAGTCGCATGGCTGATATGCTTCTATTTTGTTTATTGAGTCAACCTGTTTTCTACCATAATTTTAACTAAAGCAAATTCAGGGAGCATTATAAAAATGTAATCCTTATGTATTTATTGTTTGAAGCAATTGTCCTCGTTTAGTTCCCTAATATTCAGTTTAATGCTTGCCACAGATCATGCAAAGAGCATCGCAGACATTAATACCTGTAACCCTTGAACTTGGTGGTAAAGATGCATTTATTGTATGTGAAGATGTAGATTTATCCAATGTAAGTGTAATTTAATATTTCTTTGCCATGAACAGCATGTTTTCTTGAACAATGTGCTATTTATTCTGAACAGCATGTTTCCTGAAAGAGCACTGAAACTAAACCAATGCACTTTATCACGTGAAGGTTGTTCAAGTTGCTGCAAGAGCTGCCCTGCAATCTAGTGGACAAAATTGTGCTGGTGCTGAAAGATTTTATGTCCACAAGGATATATATTCCACATTTGTTTCCCAAGTGGTGAAGATAGTCAAATCTATATCTGTCGTAAGTACACTACTCTTAAGTCAGTAGCGACATGCAATTTGTGTTGCTACCTTTTGATTTTAACCACAAAATTAGAGATCTGTGGCAAATTATATTCATGCATTTTTTAATTTTTCTTGGATACTGTTGCTGCGCTTCATCTTACAAGTGCAAAATTGTACATTGACAGCTAACCTTAGCAGTGTAGTTTTGCATTTATAACTTTCTGGTTAAGATTTTGAGACAATAGTTTTCAATGGACTTTTAGTTCATGCTGATAATCTTGCCTCGGCACCTACCTTATGGTTTGCTCCATTGCTCTTTTGTCTTTTCCTAGGGTCCTCCATTGTCTGGCAGATATGATATGGGTGCAATCTGTATGATAGAGCACTCTGAAAAACTTCAGAGTCTTGTAAATGATGCTATTGATAAAGGTGCTGAGATTGCTGGCAGAGGGAGCTTTGGCAATCTGGGTGAAGATGCAGTAGATCAATTCTTTCCTCCAACTGTACTGGTGAATGTTAATCACACAATGAAGATTATGCAAGAAGAGGTAAGCTTGAAAGAATCGCATGAGATCTTTTTGAAATAATGCTATTAGTATTTCCAATGCTGTTTGCTAATTTACAGGCATTTGGGCCAATTCTGCCGATCATGAAATTCAGCTCCGATGAAGAAGTTGTCAAACTTGCCAATGACTCTAAGTATGGTCTTGGCTGTGCTGTTTTTTCTGGCAACCAGAAGCGTGCCATCAAAATAGCATCCCAGCTACACTGTGGTGTTGCTGCAATCAATGATTTTGCTTCAAGTTATATGTGTCAGGTAGGTAATTAGATATAGTTTCTAACCTATGTTGTATTCTTTGAAACAGTCGACAGAAAAAACCAGTGCCATAAGCTTTAGTTATTGAAAGATCTTTTGCAGCTCACACGCTTATCTTGGAGTGTTTGGCACTGTGTTCATTGTATTGCTGAAGGCCTGCTTTTCTTCATTGCTGAAGGCCTGTAACCTTGCTGCTCACATGCTTATCCTGCCAATAAAAGTATATGCTTCTCTTTCTGGGTGCAGTCTTTGCCATTCGGTGGTGTCAAAGATAGTGGATTTGGAAGATTTGCTGGTGTTGAAGGATTGCGGGCTTGCTGCCTTGTTAAGGCAGTTGTGGAAGATAGATGGTGGCCATATGTTAAAACCATGATCCCAAAACCTATTCAGGTGTGTTAATCCCCAGCTCAACAGTCTAGTAATTTGTATCGCTTGCTTCTTGTGGTTCTGATACTCAGACAATGACGTTTTTTCAGTATCCTGTCTCGGAGCATGGGTTTGAATTCCAGGAGTTGCTCGTTGAAACTCTCTACGGCCTTAGTGTGTGGGACAGGTTGCGATCACTTGTCAATCTGTTGAAGATGATTTCAGAGCAGAATTCCCATGCCAACACCAGGAAGAAGAGCCGATGAGCAGATAGGCAAGAGTTCAGTTCAGAACTCCGGTGATCAAGCCTTTAGAATGATATCCCCACGATGCGTCGTGGGGATTAGGACAATCGGCTGGTAGCATATGTTCGGATGTAAACGCCCTTTAGAATCAGGGCGTTGTTTGCTCAATAGATGAGACTGAAATTGGCAATGTACTCCTCGATTATATTTTTAAGAACCTTTGGAAGAATTCCATCATCTGGTTTCAGCGGCAATCTGTGTGAA
Organism: Leersia perrieri; assembly: GCA_000325765.3. Lineage (NCBI taxonomy): Eukaryota > Viridiplantae > Streptophyta > Magnoliopsida > Poales > Poaceae > Leersia > Leersia perrieri. Next base: position 22,218,144 of record CM002485.1, on the reverse strand, counting down.
CATCATCGGGTTTCAGTGGCGTGTTGATAAGTTGGGGGGATAAAGATCTGCCCTGCAATGCCATGCTGGCCTGCAAGAGGATGTGCCTGCTGCAACAGCATCACCATGTGCTGGGGATTAAATGCTGTGGTTCCTGATTCCTAACAATTGCTTTCGCGCAATTACGTGACATGCAGCCTTTTCCCATGTATGCTTTTGTCTCTGCATTTTTGTTAGTGACTTCGATTTGATTCGATTCATCCTTTACATTACTTGACGAGACAATTCCTGTCTTGCCGTCGGTGCGCGCGGAAAGATGGATCGAACTGCCTGTTTCTAAACTTTGATTGAAAATCGAATGAAATCACAGTACTAGTATCAGAATTCTGGAACATTAAACATAGAGAAGTGAGTGACATGAAAGAAATTAGAAATGTTATGTACGTCTGGTTTGCTTTGATAACCCAGGTTTGTGACAGGCTTGTTCAGAAACAGAAAATGAGCTTAAGTATTCTTTTTGAAAGGGGCGAGCTGAAGTATTCATGTATGTTATCAATGGTGAATAGTTAAATTTTATTTCGGACGACAGATGCATGAAAATTGATCGACCCAGCTTTGCAAAGAAAGCCAAACAGTAGTCTTTACAGATGAGATGAATGGTGAACAGTGTTGTGGAATCCTTGTCAAACCAATCAGCACGCTCCAAAATTGATTGACAAAGCTAGTCCAATAAATACTACTATCACTACTTGATGACTACCAATAGTCCACAACAGCTCAGCGGGAGACATACTACAATTTGCATTCTTTTTCAAAAAGAAAAAATTGCATTGTTTGCATTTACTACTAGTGCAAATGTGAATTAGCTGGAGTTATGGGTACAAGGCGAAAATCTGTCGACCCAGCTGAAAAGAACACACATGAATTGATGAACAATAACAATGCACACGTACGGTGCATTCATATACTACTGAAATATACGCTGCACATATACTTCTCCATTTTAATTAGTTTGGCCGCCTTCGTGCGTACTCCCGGTCATGTGTGCTACTGACTGAATCGCTGACTGTACCACGAATTCATGCATGCAACCGCGGGCGCCGGCGTGCAGAGCACATAACATAATTGTTGGTTTTGCAGATGTAAGATAATTGTTGGTTTTGCAGACGGTTTAGCCAGACGAGAGGAAGAGAAAAATCCGGCTGCAGTACAGTACAGTACAGCTCGTAGTGTAGCGATAGCGCGTGGGCATAAATGCATCGATCCACCAACCAACCCACGCCTCGCCGCATCCATCGATCGCTCGCCGGTCGGCCATCTCATCTCCTGCCACGGATTCTTCCTCCTTTCTCTTTCGCTAGACCTCGAGCTGTCACGCACTTCGCTCGATCTGCTCCTCCTGTTACTCTGTGTCCGTGTCGGCCGCCATAGCTAAGCTTTGTTAGCCCACAGCTCTCTCTTTGCTACTACTACTAGTCTGTATAGACTGGACTGTCAATTGAGCTTCTCCCAACCAACTGCATTTACTCTCTCGATCTACACTGCACATGCGAATGCTACACACTAGCTGCACTAGTTCCTGGCCGGCCCCTAGCTTCGTCGTCCTTTTAGCTTGATCCCCTCCCTATATAAACCCATCCTCACTTGAGCTTCACATCATCGCTTCCTTTCTCCTCTACTTCACTCAGTGAAGTGAAGTCATTGTGACGCTGATCGATCGGAGGGAATTGAAATGGGGAAACGCGTGTGGGGGGCAGTGGGGCTCGCGGCATTGGCCGTGGTCTTGGCTCTCGGGGTGGCCGCCGAAGCACGCCGCTTGGAGAAGGACGGCTTAGGCGGCGGTGGAGGATTTGGTGGAGGTGGTGGCTTTGGTGGGGGAGTTGGCCATGGCGGCGGTGTTGGCATTGGGTTTGGAGGTGGTAAGGGTGGCGGTCTCGGGGGAGGTGGTGGATTTGGAGGAGGAGGAGGTGCTGGTGGTGGGCTTGGAGGAGGAGGAGGCCATGGTGGCGGCTTTGGAGGTGGGTTTGGTGGTGGCCTCGGAGGTGGCGGTGGTGGCCTCGGACATGGCGGTGGCGTTGGAGGTGGGTTTGGTGGCGGAAAAGGCGGAGGCCTAGGTGGAGGAGGCGGTCTTGGTGGTGGTGGTGGTCTTGGCGGTGGAGCTGGTGGAGGTGGTGGTCTCGGAGGTGGTGCTGGTGGTGGCATCGGAGGTGGAGGAGGCGCTGGAGGTGGGTTTGGTGGTGGAAAAGGTGGAGGTCTAGGAGGCGGCGGTGGTCTCGGAGGTGGTTCCGGCGGTGGCCTTGGTGGTGGAGCAGGAGGTGGTGCCGGTGGAGGTGGTGGTGTTGGAGGTGGTGCAGGCGGCGGCGCAGGAGCAGGCGGTGGTTTCGGAGGAGGCAAGGGAGGAGGCTTTGGCGGAGGAGCCGGAGGAGGATTTGGAGGTGGTTTCGGTGGAGGCAAAGGTGGTGGATTTGGGGGAGGCATTGGTGGCGGGCATGGTGCGGGCGGCGGGTTCGGTGGTGTTGGTGGCGGTGGAGGGTTTGGCCAAGGCGCAGGAGGTGGACAGTAAGCTCTACGCGAGCATGAGGTGAGATGGAGAGCACGTACATGTTCGATTTGAACCGGCGAGTGTCATTACAATAGTACTATAGTATAATTTGTATTTATAGTATGAATGTATACGAATGATACGAGGGAATAACGTGTCGGGTGCGTGGGAAACGATGATGGGAGTTTGTAAGAGATGGACATGTTTTATGTTGTAGTACACGTGCATGTATGTGTGCATGTACGTCACTTGTATTTTGGCATCCAGATAATTAAATATAACAATGTATTGCTATTATTTTATATGTTCACTATGAAATACTTCTTGTTTCAATCGCATTCGGAGAGATCATTCCCTCATTTGCTCAAATAGTACTATCTAAAGTAACAAAAGCATAAAGTTTTCTTGAAATGAGAATGTGCCACATCATCGAAAAATATATTAGTCATTGGATAAATGGTTCTAATAAACATCAGACATTGGATATATATATATGTATGTATGTATGTATATATATATATGCCATTCAACATAATCGTGAGTCTAAACCCAATTTCACATTAAGAAATAAAAAAGGAGAAATCCAGTAAAAATAATTTTTAAGTGTTGCTATATATACTGTACATTGTCAAAGTTTCTAGTAGTAGTAGTATTTTTCACAAGCATTGTTATATATGCTTAAAAGATTATAGTTATGCTTAAAAAAAATCTAGTACTAGTATTTTGGCAGGGTGTTATATCCGAAGAGCACAACAAGGCACTGTAGTACAAAAGGGAAAAGAGAAGGCTAAGAAAAAAGAAGGAAAAGGCAAAACGAGCCGTATCCTCTGCTTTATTTTGCTTAGCTTCCTTCAGAATCATCAATATATCCTCGCAAAAAGTAAAGAAAAGAAACGGAGTTGGGTCTCTCAGTCAGCCCAAGGCCTACTACAGTACGATCGAAGAGGAATATTCAATTTCTTCTTATCAGCACTTCAGCCCAGTCTACTAAAGGCCCAACTAACGATCCTACATCCGCGCAAGGCCTGGATTTAACAGAAAGGCCCCCAAGACAAATATCCAATGCTAGCAGCACTCTTGACGCCACTCCATGGTTAATTAGCTGAGAATGCATTGACAGTTCACAATGGTCGTTTCGTTTAAAAAAAAAAGAAAAGAAAAGAATCGCCATGGCTGCTTTGAACTGCTGGGATGCTAAACATGCATGATCAATCGCATAGTTCAGAATGAGAGGACATCATGTAACTGATGCTACTAGAATTCAGTTTGGTTGGACCATCCAATCCTTGTGTATTACAACATTCAAGACAAATCAACACCTTGTAATTGTTTGTGTCACAATCAGTAAGACAGTAACTTATGTTCAGTATACTGGTAAGTCAAAATTGTACTTCTGTCTCCTAGATTATGCTCCACCGGATGAAACGGGGGTATGTTGATCAGCCTCTCTATTCCTGCTGACAACGTCTTCTTTGATTCCACAAAAATAAGAAAAAACTTTCCTACAAATGAGGGCCATATCATCATGATATTGCTAGTCTAATCAGCTGAAATGCATGATGATGAGCATGCTACTAGTATTTCAGGGACCTAAGACATTGCAAATAGTGGCCTACATGTGTACCATATCGTCTCTATCCTTGACTTTGCGCGCCAAGTGTCATTCCCTGATTTAATATGAGCATCTGCTCTCTAATTAGCCCCTTGCACATGCATGCCTTTACCAAGAACCTAAATTGGAGCAATCATAATTGGCTACTTCTCCAATTATTGGGGGCTGACATGTGTCAGTTAGCATACTTCAATTAGCTCCTTAGTCGTCAACAGGGTTAATTTAGTCAAAAAGGAACCACCAGTTACTTATCTCATCACATGCATCAGCAACATTATTATCAGGGATCATTGCAAAGGTTTAATTATTCCTATACACAGTAGCACAAATGCGGATGATTTGAAGCTAAAATTTCAGTTTGCTTGCATGTAAAATGCACAGTTCCTACTTCCTAGTACATGCAATTATCAACAGGAAACATTATTTTTCACCCAAACTGAAATTTGAAACCTGGTAGGGGCTGGATTGTGGATCAGTGAATGATGAATTGTCCATATCCAGCCTTTAGAACAGTGTTCTGCACTCCTGCTCCTGCAATGAAGCAGGCCAGCAGAGCAATTACTATGTGATTGCTAGGAAACAGTTTGCCATTCATTCAATCTGTTCAGTAGCAGCATCTACCAACAAAACTATGAAACCCTGAGCATGATGCATCAGTTGAAATGACGTTAGATGTCAATAAACACGTCGAAGAAACAATGAAACATGCCATGCTAGTATACTTCTGAGTTCTGACGATGGTATCTTTAGAGAGAGAGATAAAGAGATTACGCTGTCTCTCGTTTTGCAACACCTTAGCTGCTTTTACTACTCTTTTCTTCTTTTCACTGGTAGTAGTAGCTACTGTAAGCAGCATGCCAAGTAAAAGAAAATGTACTGGTAGTACTAGCTACTGTTAGTTTAGTGGGTCTCATGACAGCCATAACCAACTGTAATAGTATGGTCATGTCGTGTCATGGCTAGGATCCATATGTTTATGCTGAATGAAGAATAAGGAGGCATGTACACAGGCTGACAGGCATGTGCCTGAATAGAAGCACTGATAAAGCTCATGTTTACAAATGCACATTATTACAGGCTTTTCTTTCTTCAGTTCTTCACCAATGCATCATCATATCATATCTCTGCGTGAGGCTGGGAGATGTATCATGAATGAATGATTTGTGCGCTGGACTGGACTGGAGAACGTGCGTTCGTGAGGCTGTCAATCGTCAGCGTGTGTCTAATAATGGATTGTTTTATGGATGGCAAAGGGAGTTGAGTTTAGTTTTGCCGGGAACTGTCTCTGCTGGCTGATCCACATGGCCGGCCCTTTGCATTGTCGAAACGATAATTAATCAGATCTTGCTGTTTGTTTAGCTTGTCCGGTGATTCTGTCATCTGGATAAGGAGGCAATGGGCTTGGATTAATTAATTGATAAATAATCACTTAGAATCTCTGTCCTGTTAAGCTGATTAAATTACTAGATCAGAGGTATCTAGCTAAGTAGCTAGGACACATTACATTTACATCAGAGTAGCATGCATGGGGTAAATTTGGAGGTGTATGGCATTGGCATGGCCAAATGGCAGGTGTATAAGGTTGTGAAGTGAAACAGTCTGAAAGTCTGAAACATGTGTAAATGCCGGTAGGTGCAGCGTTCACCTGGCGTGCCATCGCTGGCATCCACAAAGGTTAACACTGACCTTACTGTGAGAGGAGGAGGAGGAGGTTGGTTTCCGACCTTCAACATTGCATTGCAACTGATGCAGCTTAGCTTCAGAGCATCAGCAGCAGCCTCTGCTGCCTGAAACCTGCAAAACTGCAGACAGAAGCAGTGAGCAGTGGATGCCATGCAGGCATGCATATTAGTCTTCTTGTTACCGTATTTATCTGCATTCTTTGATAATCCATATCTATGTATGAATGAATGGATGCATCTTCTTCTCTTGCTTGCAATGGTGAGGTTGAATAAAAAAGCCATTGCTGTGTTTTGCTTTTTCTTTTTCCTGTCGCTGTTTAATTGATCTTCAGGTGTCAAAACTGTGCACCGGCACTGATCATCTATCAACAGCAATCAAACGTCGCACGTGTTCCTGTTCCTGCTTCGATCATGTTCATGCGTCGGCGCTGATGCTTATCTTGTGATGGGTTAGCTAGATAAGTTAATTACACATTTCAAGGAAGACTAATTAAGCGAACAAGCAATCTACTACTTACCGAGTTATTTAACCTGCAGGCTTTCATTCAACTCAAACGTGCCTGAATTGAACAAATTAAACTAACGAAGCAGGGAATTATATTTCAACATGTATGGTAGTTGCTGTGTATGGATCAGGACTAGAGGAGTATATTACTTTATTCTCACCAATTAAAGAGAAGCTCAGTTTTAAATCACATTTGACCTTTCACAAGTCCTCTGCAGCCGCCAAAGATGAATATGAACAATAATCCCTGCTACTGATCTGATGAATAGATGAAGAAGAAAAGGAAGGTAGCTAGCTAGCAAACAAAATGGTGGAATGATGGTTCCATTTGGAAGTAGGTGGTGGCTTAGCTTAACTTTGCACATGATTGTGCTTAATTGTGCGTACCAAAATTGTGGATGGATGCATTCATGTGTGCATATACATACAGAGCTTGTGTACTTCTCCTCCATGTGACCTATCTATAGCTAGCTTTCTTCCTTCCTCTGACTTGGCCAATGCATGCTTGTTTGCTCATCAGATTCAATGGCCCATCTTCCCTAATCATGTATCCATGGCCATTGTTGCGCTGGATCACCAAACACCTACCTTAGCATGCAACAAGCCGCATGTGCCAACGCTCACAAGTATTTATGCATGTTCTAACTTTTTTTTTTCCAATTACATGGAAGACACACATGCACATAGTCATGAGCGCGATTGCTTTTGTAGCATAGGCGCAAAATATATTAATCTCATCAAATTTCTGGCGAAAATTTTTGGCCTGGTTTTGCGAAAACAGGGTTTCTTAGGCTGTCTTGAGAACACAAACTACATGGAATCACAATCAAGTTCAAAATAAATTTTGAATTTTTTTGATAAAATTTAATCAAATTTTGTTGGGAGTCAATGGTTACCCCACTATGTTAAAGTTGCTTCTCCATGTTGCACTAACTAGGATTTGAAGAAACATCAGTACTTCAAAACATGAAGTATCCTAGCTATTGTTCGTAATTACATTTATGGAGCAGATTGACCACTTCAAAACTGATCCAATCTCAGGAATGCTCCAGCGCAAAAAAAAAAAAAAGAGTACTGTTGCCTAGTGCTGCACATGCATGTAAAGATAGCTTAAAGAAAACCAACAGTACTAGTAGTAAAAAAACAAAACAGTGTGTGATTAGAGCACGGAAATCACAAGGGTGATTAGGCCCACTAATCCCAGTGCTAATCCAGTCCCTTTAAATTTGTTTCGTTGGCCTGCATCACCCCCCTCCTCTTCTCCTCTACAAAAAAAAAGTCCTCTCTTTCTCTCTCGCCCACCTACACAACCCAATTCGATCCCCGTCAATGGCGTCGTCCTCGCCGAGCTCCACCACGGCGGCGGCGGCGGCGTCACACGACGGGCGCAAGCTCGATCCCGCCTCCTCCTCCTCGTCGTCGCCGGCGGCGGCGAGGTGGCGGACGCGGCGTGAGCAGGACGCCTACTCCTCCAAGCTGCTCGACGCGCTGCGCCTTGTCCG
>CM002485.1:22191209-22210222 GCA_000325765.3 Leersia perrieri | reverse complement strand
AGGTGCTAGGGCGGCTGGTGCCCGGATGCCGGAAGCTCGCTTTCCCGGCTCTCCTCGCCGAGGCTTCCGACTACATTGCCGCGCTGGAGATGCAGGTCCGCGCCATGGCCGCCCTCGCCCAGGCGCTCCAGTCCGTCGCGCCGCCGCCGCCGCCATCGCCGCCGCCGCCGCCGCCGCCGGCGTCGTGATCTCTCAAACGAAGAATTAGTCTGTGTGTGTCTCGTCTGTACATGAGTTTTTTTTTTTGGTCGGGCTAGGTTAGTTTAGCTTGGCTTGGCTATTGTTGATTAGTGGGGGGAATTGAATTGATGGTGAAAATCATAATCGGTGGTAGTGTTTTTAATCATCCTTAATTTGGTCAGGATTTTGGGTTAGCGTGGGGTAGCTGTCCTAGCTCGTGCGTTGCGTTCTCTCTGCAACTGAAATCTGCAGTGAAAGCGAGTACGGGATTTTGATTTTGATTTTTTTTTTCATACGCTTTTTTGAGTACGTATGGTATGTCATGGTCAGACTGATTGAGAAATGCTTTGCTTTCCTCCTTTGCTTCATCTTCTGACAAATGAGTGAGTGCTCTTTATTAATTATTCTTTGAGAAAAAAATGAATTGAGATTTTTCATCAGCAGCATGTAATGTAACGTTTCATGTATGTGTGGATGTGATTGTTGTAATAATCAGGGCATAATTTTTGTTTAATTAGTTGGTTTGGAGAAGGGGGGATGAGCCAAGCAAAGCATGTGGGTGAGGATTGAACGGCACGTGGCTGATCAGGCAGTGGGGCCCAGAATCAGCCGCACACATGGAGTGGGGCCCATCCCCCAGCCTCCCGCGCTACACGACGCGACGCGACGGCGGAGGCAGCCACACATCACATGGGCGCCGGGGCCTGCCTGTCGCTCACGGGATGCGGGCCCCACCTGCCAGCCTCTCTTGCCCCTCGTACGGATGGGATACCATGTTTTTTTTGGCGCCTTCCCGTCGGGGTTCCCTAGTACGCATCGCATCGGATCGCACGGTCCAGAATAGATATGCGCTGGCTGCTGACGTGTGCCGCACACGCACGAAATGAAAATAAGAAAAAATGGAAAAGGCCTTTGCTGTACTGAACGCTGTCGTCTAGTAGTCTTTGGCGCGAGATTCATCCTACCACGTGTCATGCCCGCGCCTGAAGCAACTACTAGTACTAATTAAAAGTGTCATTAGTGATTATTAGTTAGCTCATGCTAATCAGTAGTAATCACAGCGAAGACAGCTGTTAGCGGAGTGAGTGTATGTGTATGGTGTCAGGCTGGCCATGATGCTGGTCGATGCATCGACTCGATCGGTCTCAACTTTGGAACTGGCAAACAGCCATGCATCCCATCTCATTGCTAGCTTATTCGTCCCCACTCAACTTATCTTAATCTCACGTGCGTTGCCGCACTAGTGTCGTCCCTTCCTTCTTCCCCATCTGATCGGCGCGTGGCATCAGCTCCTGCAATTCGATCCCTTCTGCACTTCAAATGGCAACCGAACCCGACAACATTTTTACCATATGGAGTACTGCACCTTTTGATTAATCAACGTACCAAACAGTTGATCTGACAATTAGCTGCACAGAATTGCATCAATGTACGAAACCCTTTCTGATGACACATACTACAAGATATATAACCCTTTCTTGCAAGTTGCAACCCTTTTTTTCCCAAGTAAATGACTACCAAAAGTAACAAATGAATGCAGAACATGTATTCTGCTTACATCAGACCAGACCAGACCAGGTCACAAGCACACACGAATGCTAATCAAAATTAACTATCCACCGAGACCTTGGCAGCATTGGGTGATCTCTGCACCCAGGAGCAGTAATTACAAGTATAAAAGTAACACATTGGATGTTCAGAGCACAATATCCTCCACATGTTTACATGCCACTGCTATAGCTGTAGTTTCGTATGCTGGCTGCACTCTACCATATGTGCACTTGCGCAGCCGTCAGATCCACCAGCCAGTAACTTCAGTTTTCTTGAGCTTGGTACATACTCTGCAAGCTCCACGAGGAAACCTCCTATCTCCAGATCTACTGTGATAGCGTGTGTGATAGAGGCACAGACATCAGAACATAACAACAATGGATGAACATCAGGTAAGACCCAATGGTCGCAGATCAGAAGTCCCAGATGATGATGGTGATGATCCACACAAGTCTTAGCCACCGTAGTCAGTCGAAGCCTGGTAGCGCAGCATATGTTGAGGCAGGTATGGAGGAGAGTACACATAGTGGCTGTGCATGCTTTTCGGAAGCTGTGACGACCTAATAATGGACATTGTCAGGCTAGAATGTGTGCATTTCACCGTGCCATACACATCATTGATGACATCCTTCATAAATTCTTCTCCCAGTGACATAGTATCAACGCGGGTGCTTGTTTTATAGATGAGGCCCCAGTGGCATACGATGTTTGGCTCCACAACTGTATGATCAACTTCCTCTGTAGAATCTGGGTCGCACTCAACACCAATACTTTCCAGCTGCAGGACAAAAGGGAAATTGACACAGCATGTAAATTCGTATTCGTGATAAAGACAACTTAAGTACAAGAATTGAGGAACAGAAGTGTGAAGAAAAAGAAACATGACAGGAGCTAGGAAAGAACCTTGAGAATAAGGTTTCGGAAGCGCGACTTCACCCATCCAGCCCAATCACGTAGCTCTTCAGATGTCGGGGCACATAGAGCAATTCGAAGGAATTCTTCATATTTTGTAGCATATGGAAAGGGCGCAAAAAGCCAGACCCACTCAAACTCGTGTCTCCACAGCTCCTGCGTTGGAAATATAGAGAGTAAACCGTGACATGATCAAATAAGATCCAAGTGGTCAAAGCAGTCATATATACATTAGCCTAGTAATATTGCAGAGGGAGAACAATCACTAGGTACTGAAAACTGTACACAGGTTTAAATATATGCGTTGCACCAATTACAGATAAAAACATTCTCCGACAGATGAGGGGAAAGAAAATATAAAGTCATTCCTATGCTTATCCATGAGCTATGCACATTGCAAATACGATAAAATTTTGACACTGTTTGAGCTACTGAAAAGAGAATAAGGAAAAGGAGATAAGTTTCATGTGTCAAGGACTCAAGGTAGCTCAGACCGGAGGGCCAATATAGCAATATGCATGGAGGAATGCATCATTTGTGCTTCGACAAAGAAATGCAGAAGAAGAGTAAGCGTTAAGCACATCCATGCAAAGTGGCATGCACAAATAGATCAGGATTATGCCATAAGAATGTTGGAATGGGTTAGGTTTTATAACCAACTTGGAAATTCTTAACTACGCATCACTTAAAATGTCCTAATATTCAAGATAAGAGCGAAGCATGCATGCCCATAAAAAAGAGAGAGAGAGAGAGAGAAGCATAATTGGATCCAAACTAACCTTGGTCAAAGCATAACCACGCATAAGCTCTTCTCTAATTTTTCTGAAGGTGCCTCTTGTCATATTGGATGCACAAAACTCTGGTGGAGTACAAGGCATCAGTATGGGCATGAAAGACCCATCTGAATGTCGGTCATTAGGTGGCTGACCATGCAAGCTTACTGGAATTTGCCATGGCCAGTGGGCAAATATATCAAAGAACATGGTGAACAACCTATTGACAGAGCCATATGGATATCTCTGACAAACATAAGCTGCAAGAACCGCTAAATGAATGCCAGCAAAGAAGCCAAGCAACTGAAAAAAATGCCACCATAAGTGAAAATGCCACAGTTAGACCAATAAGATTATATGAAGATCATAAAGTCAAACAGAAACCATCAAAGCATATCGAACCACATACATGGCAATGAATCCCTCGCCTCTTAGCCCATAGTTTGATGCATCGCAACAGAATTTGAAAGGTCTGCATCACAATTTTCAATAGATAAAATGTTAAAAGCAGAACCCGACAAAAAGAGACAAAACTTTTTTTAAGTGTTCTTTGGGAGCTCAAATCTGCATAGTCACATATCAATCTAAGACAAGAATAAGTACATGGAGGATACCCAGGAAAAATGGAAAATCTGAGAAAACCATATATGAACATATCTTAATGAGGCAAACGGGAATACAACGATTGGTCACCGACCTCTGCGTTTGGTACTAACTGCACAATTTGTTCGTTAACACGAACTCCAGAAAGACTTCTCCAGCTCCGTGAATCAAGTTTCCGGAGCACATGAGGATTAGATGTATTTATAGCCTGTAGGAGTAAGCAGATCAATGATATTCAGATTGACTATCAAGTACAACAGCTGGGTACCCTTCTAACTACATAACGATTACTTTAAAGGAACTTAAACTTGCCTCTGAGGCATCGATAACTGGAAGCTGAGCATATGTGAAATCGATTGAAATCCCACTGAATCTAAATCGCATCAATGGAACCTTAGCATTTTCGACAGTCTGCAATTCTGATACTTCTGGCCTGTCCTCAAGAATTTGTCTCAGAAGAACGAAAAAATGGTACTGCGAAATCAACAGCATGTTAACATCCTGCTGTGATCTACAGGTTGAATGAGAAACTTAAAACAATATTAACAACACCCACCTGCAGTGTTGCAATACAAGGACCAAGACATAGTGCATCAATGTCAGATTCAGGTCCATGAGCCTTTAGAAACAGAAAATTGTTAGCCAGCTCTTCACAATGAAATCAAAGCCACACGGAATTTTAACATCTCATATTCGTTCTACAGGACTCCATTTAGAAACAAGAAGTAGCCATTCAGGACTCCATTTAGAAACATACACGTCATAATGCACAATGTAATTGAACACGGTATATATACACATGAAAAAAACAGCCTCGGCAAGACAGGTTTATATGAAGCTTGAACTTAGACTACTGTTCATCCATTCAGGTGAACTTGAGATGCTCAGTGTTGCATCTCAAGTGTTTTCTAGAAACATGTTTTGCACCACCTGATGCTCCACATTACCAACAAGTGTTTTCTAAAAACATGTTTTGCACCACCTGATGCATGATAGATGAGCAAAGGGGTCAACTCATTGCGATGGAGATATGTTTTGCATCATAAGAGACGAGTAGATTATAATAGAAGGTACGGAAAAGGAACATGACAATGCAATACAATTTATTTACAGTGGTAAACACACCAGACACCGCATATTTTAACAATGCAGCAAAGCTGGTTGGGCATAGATTGCCCAGAACATCCTGTGTTATCCCAGTAGCAACTAACCGCTTATTAAATTCCCTCTCGGTGGAATATATCTCGGCTTATATAATTCCTAATGTGTGTGATTGTGCTAATCATTAAACATAGGACAAAAAAAAAAAAGTATACTAATCTGCTAGGCCATGGTCCGGTAACAAAGTTACCACACAACTCCACGCAACAATTGGAGAAACAACTGTGTGTGTCGATTGCTTACCCCTAAAGTGTAAGATCCATAGGTGAGGACGGTAGCCGTGGATCGCCTCGGGGGCACCCTCTGCTCGTAGGCCACCACCTTTGCCCAGTCCATCACAATCTGCGACAGAAAACACCAACAAATGCAGATGAGGAATCCGATCGCGGATGGCGCGCGCCACAATATTGAAGTTTTGGGGCCAAAACCCCCCGAAGCCAAACAATTACCCACCTTCTTGAGCTTACGGATGACCAGCTCCCTCCTCTTGTCCGCCTCCGGCGACGGGATGCCGCCCTCGTCCTTCAAAAACTACATGCAATCCAACAAGCGCATACATACGCAATGGGATTAATCAAAATTGGTTGAGAAATAAGGGAAGCAGGAGGAGGAGCGATTAATATGCAGACCTGGAGGAGGGAAGTGGTTCGGTGGGAGTCCAATTGGGCGAGGAAGGCGGGATGGTGGTGGCGGAGGATGATCTGGGCGGCCATGGGAGGCGGCGGCGTAGGGGTGAGGAGAGGGTGGCCCGGGGGCAACGGGGGAGGCGGGGGCGGAGGGTGGAAGAAGGGCAGGGGATCGCGCCAGGCGGCGGGCCTCTTTGACAGCGCCATTGGCGATGGGCGCCGTGTAGTGTAGGATCGCCGCCGGTGATGGATGTCCGCGCGCGGCGGGCGGAGAAGAGAAGGTTTTGGTTCCTTCCTTGCGGGGTTTTTTGATGAGACGCGACGCGACGGGTGACACGGTGGTTGTCAACACCACCGCAACACGGACAATACGCGTGTGTGCGTGTGCCGTTGGTTTGCCTTTGGGTGGAGAAATTTCAGTATACGCATTGGCATGGACGATGTATATGTTCCACGAATTTTTTTTCACAAATACTACTCCCTCAGTTTTTTATATTTGACATAATAAACCTGAAGTGAAAGAAGGGAGTAATATATATATATATATATATATATGGTTTTTAAAAATATTATTATTATTATGGAAAATTGTAACTTTAGCACCTTATAAAATGTCCACAGTTCGACAGGTGCCTATCTAATAATTTCTATTTACATACACCTGTTTCTATTTACATACACCTGTTGAACTCTGTGTGTGCATGTCGGATAACGGTTTTCAACAGGGTTTTTGGCAGGACAAAAATTATAAAATGCATGTATATATAGACTACAAATAACCATGTCAAACAAACTGCAGTTTGACAGGTGCCACACCATAGACTCATAGTCGTCTAATCGTGGGATCTATATAGGATTATGATGTGACACTTGTCGAACAAAAATGACGCGTGTTAAATTATGGTTGTTCAACGGGCTTTACAATCGTAATCGTAATGTGCTAGTTTGATAAGTAGCCTAGCCAAATGTTTGTTGTTCAATAGGATGCTAAAGTTATAATTTTCATCAACCGACCTCTAGATTTACAATTTTCTTTTAAGAAGTTACTGTTTGTAAAGAAAAATTTGTTGGTCCACAACTCCAGATGTATTGATCTAGCTAATAGTTAAACTAATCAACGCTATAAAAAACAAAGGAGTACATGTGAATGGAGCCATTGGATTACTGTTTTTTAAAAAAGACAGATACATAATTACTCTTACTGATCAGCCTGTTCGGTAGAGCTGCTGCTACGGCTGCACAACCGCAGCACTGCAGCAGCTAAAGAAAAAAAAATACTTTCTTTGCACTGTTGGTGTAGACGTTGTTCGCAGGTAACATTGCTCTTGTTAAGCACCTTGACACAAAAAAGAATTTAGGGGCCATCGTTTGCCATTTTTCTAGGCTGATCAGCCCGAGGTTTGCTTTTTTGCTTTTCACCACAAAGCATACCCTTGGTTGTCAACTTGCTGTTTGATTAGGCATAAACCGACCGATGAATAACGCATACATGCGCTTGACCTGATCAGCAGGAGTTTCAGGTATCAAACCAATGGCGGCCTTTGCTAGCTTGTATACAACATGAGATAGGACAAATCAAACCACTTATGTATACATGTAAAAAGTAAATTTTTCTCACGGAGAAACCCCAAAGGAACTCAGATGAAGAAACCAGTTAGTCTATGAACAAAAACCTAAAGATTTTTTGAAGAATTACCTTTTCCTTTAATGTTGAAAACAAACGATAACAACTATACGAAAAACGGCTACTGGTCGACCAGATCAACTATTCATTCATGGAATGATTTTAATACAATGTAGTTAGAATCTTTACCTATTATAAACATTCGAGATGTTTCCGTTTCGTCACATCATCCGTCGTACGTCGCTTGTGTCATCCCATCGTCACCACGACATCCGATTTCTCTCCCCCATGTCCATACACATAGATTTGCCCGATTAATTACCAGGAACAAAGACCCATCAGCCCAAAGTAAACTAAACAACGGGCCCATCCCACAGGCAGAACACCAAATATATCTACCTCAACTATTATAAAAGAGGAAGATGATTCCTATTTTTGATTGATTCGCCCACGGCATTCTCGAAAAACAGCTCAAAAAAATCCAAAAGAATAAAAAGAGGAGAAGAGAAACTTATCTCTCACCGCCGGCCGATGCCGATGGGAAGCAAGCGACCACCACCGGCCGTCCCTCGACGCCACGCGGGAAGAAGAAAAAGGGGGAGCAGTGCGCGCAGCTAGGTCGCCGCCGCAAGGCCACTCGACGGAGGCGCACTCGTCCTGTGGCGAGTGCGCGCGCTGGCGAGGGGGCATGCGTTGGCGCCGCCGCGCTCTTCTTCGCGTTCGCGAAGGGCCAGTGAGAGGGACACAGGAAGCAATCTAGGGTTAGGGTTTGATCAGCGGAGGCTGAGGAGAGGACAGGGATTTTTGTTGCTCTGATCTCCCCTCTCGGCCGTCGGATCGAATCCTAGCCGATCGGACGGCCGAGGCCGGCCGGACCGGATTAGGCCCAGGCGGGAGGGAGCGGCGGCCAGCTTTCGTGGCCCAGGCCCACGTTGTGGCCTGGGAGCGCAAAGAGGCCTTGCGCACGCGCAAAAAGGTTGTGGGCCGTACGGCTAGGCCGAAGAAAGAGAGAATTAGATCCATGGCCGAAGGAAATTAAGTCTGTTTTTAGTCCTTTAAATTTTCATAGGCATTGCTTTTATATTTAAAGTGAATGTAATAATTTTTCTAAGCATTTTAATCAATGTGAAATTGTTTAGAGAGCATAAAAATGTGTGAAATGTTTCTGAATGAATAAGTTAATTTTCCGTTGCAAGAAAGTTTGTATAAATGATGTTAATATTGTTATTTTCTAACCAAAGTTGATGATATCAATATTAAAATAAAGGAAAATTAGAGCCATGCCATTACTATTTTTTTAAATTAGAGATATATCATCCTAACCCACATGTCATTGACTAACGTGGGGCCCACATATCATTAACTAAAGATGGCATATCTCCAGCTTTAAAAAATTATAATGGCATTGATCCAATTAGCCCAAATAATGACCCGTTGCAACGCACGGGCACTTTGCTAGTTAAATAAAAAGACAAACTTTATAAATGGCTAAAATAACAACCATTGCCCAGTTACTAATTCCCGTGACCGCTTTCACCCGGATGGTTTGGCCCAACATTGTAGTGGAGTCCGTACTATGGACCTTGGGCCACCTGATGGTTTGACCAACATTGTAATGGCCCTCGATCTATAGGCCTTGGGCCAACATTGGTACTTTCCTCAAGACAAACAGAAAAAAAAAAAGGGCCAGGAAAAACGTTGCGTTTGCCGGGAGTCGAACCCGGGTCTATTGCTTGGAAGGCAATTATCCTAACCGTTGGACTACAAACGCTTCCTGTCCATTTACATCGACGGCTGAGATTTGTCCGTACAATCCGCCAACTGTCTGTGACTTCCGTTCCAACCGCACCGCACCGCACCAGACCAGACCCGACCTGATTCCGACCCGGACCGGACCACCCCGACGAACCCAAACCTCTCCCCCGCCGCCGGCGATGCCGCGAGCGCCACGGCGGCCGCCGGAGGAGGCGCGCCTCGCCGCCTACAAGGTGGGCGTCGACGTCGCCCGCTCGCGCCGCCGCCGCGAGGACCGCCTCCTCTCCGTTCGCCGCCGCAACCGCGACGCCGGCCTCTTCAAGCGCCGCCGCGACGAGCCCACTCCCGTCCCGCCCGCGAGGGCCGCGGCGACCCCATCGTCGTCCCAAGCCGATGCTCCCACTGGCGTTACGTCTCCCCCTTCCTCCGGACCCTCTTCGCCTCCCTCCTCCCCTCCTACCGAAGTCGTTGCTACCCCAACTGCCGCCGCGGACTCTGAGGTGCGTGCTTAATTAGGGTTTTCGTTCTTCCTAGTAGTATCTATCTGTCTCTTCTCACTTTTGATGACAGCATAGAATCTAGTCAAATTTCTGCTTCTGTGTAGAAACTACGATTTCACACCATGTAATTGAGTTCTGGGGACGACTTGTAGTTGCGCAACCTGAAATCTATTGTAACCTGCAAAGGGAGGGTGCAGGATTTAACAGAGCACACTAACTAAAGGTCTAGTAGTACATAGATGTTGGTAGAGTTATACACCGTTGCCTTTTTCAATATGCCAAAAACCCATATGTTGTGTTCATCATATGGTGCGCTGCGCTACCCGGCAATTGTATTTGAATGATTTACAATGAATCATCTTCAGTTCGTGAAGTCCTCGAAACTATGAAAGGATATTTCATTTGTCACATTGCAAGGAAAATGGAATGCTTCAGTTGTTTCGTAAACTTATTGTGCAGTCTTCTTATGTTTCCTTTCAAATTCCCTTATTTTTTGTTTTTATCCAGCTAGCTTGAAGGCCTATCAGAAATGGTGGAAAAGATCTGGTCAGATGATACTACTAGCCAATTGGAAGCCACAGTTCAGTTCAGGAAACTTCTTTCAGATGGTATTTGTTCATGTTTAATATGCAATATTATTGCTCTTTTATACTATTTGTTAATATTTCTCTTATTGTTGCTCTCTCTGTAGAGAAGAACTCAACTGTGATAGAAATCATTAGAGCAGATGTCCTGCCAAGATTTTCTGACTTTCTCTCAAGGCATGAGCATTCTCAGCTCCAAGTATGTCTATTGTTTACTCTCTCTCTCTCTCTCTCTCTCTCTCTCTCTCTCTCTCTGGATTTTCCATTTGTTAATATTTTTGTTGTGCATGTACTCTTTTGCAGATGGAAGCAGCATGGGTTCTTACCAACATAGCTGCATCTGACTATACATTGCTAGTTGCAGAATGTGGTGCTGTTCCAAGGTTGGTCGAGCTCTTAGGATCTGCAAATGCTAATATCAGGCATCAGGTAAAGAATGATGCTCTATGCTCTCTTTTTTTGTAATATTTGGTTAGTAATATTGTTGGCTCTCACTTCTAATGCGTTAAACAGGCTACTTGGGCTCTTGGAAATATATCTGCAGATTTGCCTAGCTGCAGAGATATTGTTCTAGAACATGGCGCTGTAACACCTTTACTCGCCCTATTCAGTGAAGACATGAAAGTTCCAGTTCTCAGGACTGCCACTTGGGCGTTGTCAAATCTTTGTTTCGGAAAATTACCAGCTGAAGTACAAGTAGGTGCTTAATGACTGTGTATGCCTTGTTAAATTTAGGATTAAAATTCTGAGATCTGTCTTGGCTGATTGTTACAGGTCAAACCAATACTGGAAATAATCAGTCAGCTAATTTATTCAGTTGATGAAAAGATACTGACTGATGCATGCTGGGCTCTTTGTTATATATGTGATGGTGTGTCTGATGGTATCCAACATGTGTTAAGTGCTGGTACTTGCCCTCAGCTTGTAAATCTTTTGATGTAAGTTGCTGGGTTTTTTTGTAGTGCAATTTCACGTATGGAAAACTATCAGACATTCCTTGTTATAACATTATCTTTTTCTGATTTAAGGCATGCATCGGCTAATATCCTTCTTCCTGCTATTATGACACTTGCAAGAATCTCTTCTGGAGATGATGCTCAAGTTCAGGTTATTTACTGGTCATGTTGTTTTCTGTCACAGTTTATTGTTTTATCAATACGGATTTACAATAACATGTAGCATTAAGACTAGAAAACATATCGCGGGGTGCCGGGGTTGCTGGAAGTTGCAGTAAAGCTTTGAATCTTTTTATGACCTGAGTTTCATATTGTGGTCACTTTGTGTGTTTTCCTTCCCTAGATCATTTCTCCAACATAGAAATGTCCATGTATTATTTTGGTTTGCATACCTTCCAGAACATATGTATATATTGTGTATTATTTTATACTTCTGTACTTGTTCTTATACTTGGCTGATAGTTTTAATGTTTTATATTCTGCTTGTTTTTCTCCTATCTTCTGGAATTAATGTGGAACCTATGTAACATTTTTTGCAGGTCTTAGTAGAAAACGACATACTTACTTATTTGGCCCCATTGCTGGCACGAAATTACCCAAATAGCATCAAGAAGCAAGCTTGTCTAATTGTTTCTAATATCGCCACTGGCAGCAATGATAACATTCAGGTAGAAGTATATCCTGACCTGTATGCCTTTTCACCAAAATAAGCTCCTGTGCAATTGAAGGGATGAAACGTAGTGTAACATGTTCATGTTTATATTTGTTGTATCATCTTCCATGCCCCGTATAAAGTGATTTTGTACTACTATGTCTTGACCATAATTCTTCCAACAGGCAGTGATCGATGCAGATGTTGTAAGCCCTCTCATTTTCCTATTAAAAACCTCTGAGATGGATATTAAGGTGGAAGCTGCTTGGGCAATATCAAATGCTGCGTCTGGCGGGTCAAGCGATCAAATTCAGTAAGTTCTAGCCTGGGATCTTGATATGCTTTTACCTTTTACATGCATATTTCATGTTTTTTTTTCTGTGTTGATGAAATTGAACCTGGTGCTCTGTAATGATTGTTCACTAAATGGCAACAGATATTTGGTGAGCCGAGGATGTTTGGAGCCACTCTGCAATGTTCTTACTTACCAAGATGATGACCTAGTATATTCATGTCTGGAAGGTCTTCAAAATATACTTGAGGCGGGGAAGCAGGGGCAGGAGTCCGGGGTGAACCCGTATGCACATTTTATTTTAGAATGTGGGGGTCTGGATAAACTTGAAGATCTGCAGGAGGTCGACAATGACACCATTTACAAGTTAGTCATGAAGTTGCTGGAGGGTTATTGGGACGAGGAAGTAAGTGATGATGACCCAAATTTACCAACTTCAAACGACTCTGCAGAAACCGTGGAGACAACATCTGAAGATGCTGCTCAGCCAGCAGAGCCATCGGTCAGCCCAAATGAAACAGAATGAATTGTAATGTGTCATGTAAGATGTGACCATTTGGTCAGTGCCATGCCAAACCTTCACTACTTTCGGAAATTTTGTGAATGGATGAGCAGGAATTTGATCTTTAACTTTTACTTGTCCAGTGAAAAGAGGATGAAGGCTTACTGTTTGAGGGCAAGACTTTCTGGCTGTAAACAGTGGATGAAAAGACCTGGCATGCTCATCTCTACTCCACCAGTCCAACCAAGGCCAACACAACCATATCAGGGTACTGTATGTACCTGTACAAATGTCATCAGCAGAGGCTAGTGGCACAATCTAGTTTTGGTTCGTGTTGGATGCATCATGGCAAGTTGCCAACCTCATAGCCAGCAAGATTTGATCAACTTATGACTTGTTAGGAATGATCCGTTTAGCTCAAAAACCATCAGTTACGTTCATACACTACGTGTTGGGTTTCCATCAATCACTATCCAAGATATCTGAGCTTGTACGACCGTAATTAGTAAACCTGCCTCTTTCAATCGAAGTCAATTGAAGCAAAGATTGTAGGTACATAAATATACAGTCTCAATCAAGCTCGTTTAATTAAGCGACGTGTACTTTGTGTATCTGGATTTTGAAGTGTGTATCTGAATTTTTATGTGTCACCTTCAGCATCTTCACTGAGCCGATGGAAGTTAACCAAACAGAAAGCTAAGCTAAGCAAGGTCGTCGTTCACCTCGTGCTTCAATTCGATCTTTGGTTCATTCAAGTGCATGCCATTTTGACAATGGTTAGAACTGGTGAATTCCAATGGAGACTTTCATATGGCATGGGAAGAGATGTATGCAAGTTGCATGAAATTCTCAAAACGACACGTTCCTGTATATTGATCGACAACTACTTCTTCCAACATAGTTAGGCTCAGGCTGTGCATGCACATGCAAGTTTACTACTAATTTGTTTCTTTTGCTCGTTCGGATAAGATGTTTGCAGGCATTATACATCTGTGGTGGTTTGCATCTTCTCAGGAGAACCATGCATATATTGATGGAGATACGTACGTCTCCTGTCCATATATATCTGTTCATTTTCTGGAAGAAATTGATTATGAAGTAGTATAGCTGAAGATATGCAGGCACCTATTGATTGGTGAACTTCAGAGGATATATAAACACGTATTCCATCCTTTTATACATATGCTGTAATAATTCTTTTGCGGACAAAGAATCTCCATGCATGCATCAATCATATATGATCTAGCTTGAAATGACTTGAGGAAGACAATTTCAGGTAAGCACGACACATGCTCGAATGGTCGATCGAAACGGGACATAATATGCATGCGCGTTGAGGAATATTTAGTTGATTGGTTGAAAAGCTAGCTAGTGTGTGTTCCGTGCAAGATCGATCGATCGACGCAGTACTTCAAGTTGAGCCTCTTTTAGCTCGATTAGAAGATGATATTGAGATGAGATGCATTGGA
Source organism: Leersia perrieri (assembly GCA_000325765.3). Lineage (NCBI taxonomy): Eukaryota > Viridiplantae > Streptophyta > Magnoliopsida > Poales > Poaceae > Leersia > Leersia perrieri. The sequence goes on along the minus strand of CM002485.1, from coordinate 22,196,082 downwards.
CTTCTGCTCTTTCGCCTTCAGCTCTGCACTTTTCAAGTCGTCTCGTTGCTTTTGCTTGACTTGGCAGATGCACTTTTGTCACCTGCAATTAGTGGCCAATATATTCTCGATCCTCCGTCCAGTTACTCAAAGCCTGAAACGATGATGATGACGAAGAAGGTGCAGTTTAATTCAGAGAAACATTGGCGACATGTATGGCAGGGAAACACTATCTAGTCAGTAGTCAGCAGCCACAAGAAATTAAAGAGAAAAGTCCGTTTTGATCGGCCGGCCAGGCCGGGGATTTGCCTCAAATCTAGCTACGCTTAAGATGCATGCACATGGCTGCTTAAACCTCCAAAATTATTCCTATTCCACACTAGCCAGCTAAGCTAGCTAGTACTAGGCGATAAGGATCATTCATAGAGTGGACGGTTTATTCTTTCTCTTTCTTGCTAATTTAGTATTGGTCTATAGGTAGATTCTTATCGATCAAGGTCACGTACGAAACTGACAAAATGCAGTTACATATACATATCTGAATCCAACTGAATGCTCTTCAACTCGATCATCGGCAAGAACCTACAAGCTAGCAGATCGATTGATTCGAGGCCACCCAACTGACGATATGTCAAGTCTCTTGATCATGCGTGCAAATGCATGTGGTCGCTACTATATACATATGATCAATTACAGTATAGACACCAAACTAGCAGCTAGCTAGCCACGTCGATCTGCATATGATATTGTTGTGCTTGTCGCTGTTGCTTCCAGCAGGCCAACTTTTAACTCTGAATATTGGAGTAGTTAAACAGGCTAGATATATATACTCCTCCGGCCCGTCCTCAAATTTTTGATGTAATTAACTTTTTTATACATGTTTGACCATTCGTCTTATTTAAAAAATTATGTGAAATATGTAAAGCCATATATATACATAAAAATATATTTAACAATGAATTAAATGATAGAAAAATAATTAATAATTACGTAAATTTTTGAATAAGACAAACGGTCAAACATGTATAAAAAATTCAACGGTGTCAAATATTTAGGGACGAAGGGAGTACTTCTTATTCAAAAAATTTAGACAAATATTATTTACTTTTAATAAGTTGGTTTATCATTAAATATATTTTAAACATGATTTATATTTTTATATATTTGTATAATTTTTTAAATAAGACGAATGGTTAAATATATAGTTAAAAGTCAATGCTGTCATATATTAATTAAAAAATGGAGGAAGTAGGAGATAAGATAATTAACAGGAAATCAGAGCGCGCGCACACTCAGCGATTGATCGATCGATCGATGGATGGATATTTGCAGACACACCTTACATATATAGATCGATTAATTGAGTGATCAATGCTGAGTAGTCGGCTAATGCGCTTCGCCATCAGTCCATATATCAGCTCCATCCATCCATGATGTCTCTCTCGCTGATCAGAAAACTAGAAAAGGAACAAAGATCGCCGGCCGCCGATATAATCATTGGCCGGAGATGATCATGTCGATTAATTTGGGCCCAGCAGCAGCAGCAGCTAAACACACACGCATGCAAACCGCGAGGAACTGAATGGAATCATTCGTATCGCACGTATCGATTGATTATTCGATGTGTGACACGCATGCTACTGTCTTAATTAGACAGCTCTCGATCTCTTTCCTCAGGTGACGCCTGATCTGGTCATAGCTAACTAGCAAGCTTAATTGCAGCTAGAATACTCCCATAACGTACAAATTAATCACCATTTTAATTCTGATTCGGGAATAAATTAAGATGTCCTTATTCGATCGATCTATCTGCTGATTCCCCAGCTGCTAGCTAGCTGACAGAGAAATTAACCAAAAGAACTCTACTAGTATATAACTAAAAAAGCAGCAATATCTGCAGCGATGCATACTTTTTCTAGTCCCTTTTCTCATGCTAACTAGCTATATAAGCTAAAAGCGACCCATGCATGCACAGTAAACCCCACTTAATTCCCTTGCTGCTGCTGCTGCTGCTAATCATACGTGCGCGTGCCTTCTTCTGTTGCTTCTTAGTGCTGCTCCTGCTTCGATCTCTGATATATATGCAATTACATCACTTCACACTGCAGGTTATTACCAAGTGCTAAAGCTAGCTTAGCCACTGAAAAGTGTTTATTAACATCATCAGACAAATTAACGCAGTGTGTTTACTGCAGTCCTTGTTTAAAACGAAGACATGTACGAATATGTAGTAGTCGGTTACAAATTAACAACTCTGCGATGTGTCACAGTCTGCACCGTCATCAGAACAAACAAGTTTGCATATATCAGGAGTAATTAATGGATATTGGATTATTATATTGGCCAGTACGTACGGTTGTGACCCATCCATGAGTTAGTAGAAGATTACATAGATAGATACAGACATCTTATTCAGTCCCACACCTCACCATCTTATTCAGTTCCATGTCTTTGTGGCTTCCAGATCATCATCAAATAAATCACTTAAGAATTGCACAAGCTATATATATATGTAGCTTGCTGTTACAAACAAATTAACCCAATCTGTCCGGCCGCCCTCGAGTATTTACCCATGAAAGAATGGAGTAATTCGATCAAGCAGTAATAGTTCATACAGACTACTTGTAAAAATTAACCAACCACACCCAAACGTAATTTACTTTCATTAATTACCATCATCCATGCATGCTAGCTAGTGTAGTAGTAGTACTGTACTGTACTTTAATGAGATCGATGGAAGAGAGTGAAGAGACGATCGATCGATGGAGCAAGAACTGGAGACGTGATTATTGGGGGGTTAATCCGATTTGATTTGATTAAACCCCCCAATAATAACCAATCCCCTTCTTCTAATCCACACGGTCTCTATCTCTCTCTCTCATCAGCTTCGTTGACTCCCGGTCTTCACGTACGCAAGTTGGTCAATGCTTTCACAAGCCAAGCATCTGCGTGTACCAGCTGGCGTCGTCGCCGCCGGCGCCGCCCCACATGCTCTCCCCGCCGCTGACGTCAAACTCCGGCAGAAACGCCACTTCATCTTCGTAGAACCCCGCGACACCCGGAAGCAGCGTTGACTCCGTCTCCGACCACCAGCACGCCGCCGTTTCCGCCGCCGGCATTTGATCGAACACCTTGTGTGCATCCTGCCTCGCCGCCGCCGGCGTCACCGTCGCCGCCGCCACGCCGCCGCCCATCTGCGCCTGATTCTGCTGCCGCCACATGGAACACCCGTTGCTGGTGTCCACGCCGGCCATGGCGAGCGGTGGCGGCTGACACGCGACGCCGCCGGCGTCGACGGTGACGCAGGAGATTTCCAGATCGGAGCACGACGACGGCGGCGAGGAGGAAGACGAAGACTGATTGCGTTGGATGCGTTCGAGGAGACGAGGCATCCAGAGGAAGCGCATGAGATCCTTGAACTGCTGGGAATTGACGTCGCAGTTGAGATGCTTGGCGTGCTTCTGCACGCGCGTCCTCCAGTAGTTCTTGATCTCGTTGTCTGTTCTTCCGGGGAGATGCTGCGCGATCTTGCTCCACCGATTCCCCCACCGTCCGTGCAGCTCCAGTATCATCAGCTGCTCCTCCGCCGTCATGTTCCCTCGCCGGACATCAGGCCGGAGATAATTCAGCCACCGTAGCCTGCAACTCTTCCCCGTCCTCTTCAACCCTGCACCAAGCACAGCTCGTGTTCGTCAGATTCAAGATTCAATTTGGTTCGATTTTGCAGCTAAAAAACTAATTTTGGTTCGACTTTGCAGCTAAAAAACTAATTTTGGTTCGACTTTGCAGCTAAAAAACTAAAATTGGGGATTGATTAGTTACCGGCGCAGCGTGCGAGCGCGTTCCAGCGGCCTTCGCCATGGGCGGCGATGTAGTTGACGAGGAGAAGGTCTTCCTCCACCGTCCATGGCCCTCGCCGGAGTTCGTCGCCGGCCGCCGCCGTCTCCTCCTCGCTGCTCACCTCATGCTGATGCCCCATCATCATCGATCGATCGATCAATCAATCTTTGCCTAATTAATTGCTGCCTTGGATGATGAGCAATTGACGATGATGATTAGTGTGGTAGCTTAGGTAGATTTTTGATGTGAATCAGATAAGGTAGAAGGATGGGATGGGGGTGAGAATTGAAAAGGGCGGGAGAGCTCGGGTTGGGCTTTGGGTTTATATAGACAGAGAGAGAGAGAGAGATGCATGATGGTGTGTGTGGACTTAGAAGGAAATTAAGAAGCTGATTAATTAGTGAGAGTAGCTTAGCTTAATCGATTGCGGCTCTGTCTCTGATGGAGTCCAAAAAGCCTAAAGCAACGGAGCTGGATGCCATGCGGCCTGACTGATTAGTTTATCTTTTGGAATTAGAGCACCACATTAACGATGCTAATCCACCCGCACACGTCAACTTTGACGCCTCCTCTGACTTGTCCTCCTACCAACTTCCTTCCTTTCCCTGCCCAACATTTTGTCACAAAACTCTCTTTTGTATTATAGTAGTTTTTGCCTGTTTCTCTGTCTTACATGAACCAACCTCACGGAGGTGGATTTTAAATATATCCCCTTGTTATTACCGGTCATCTAAATAGGTTATGATTTAAAAAAAAAACAGCAATATATATGTGACATATCACTTAAAAAATATAAATATAAGTTCAATTCGACATCTACAGCTTGTAAAAAATAACTGAAACATACATTAACTCACACTTAAATTTGTTGTTTCTGTTATAACTTGTACAAGCTAAATTTAAACTTGCATGTTGTTCTTGGCTGAGCAAACTTGCATGTTTGTGTAGTGTTTTTTTCATGTATTTGTCTATCTTCCTAAAAAGTTTTAATTTTTTTCATAACCTTTTAGATGACATATGAGAAAATGCTCGTACAATGGGACGTTCTGTCGAA
>CM002485.1:22168040-22181629 GCA_000325765.3 Leersia perrieri | reverse complement strand
CGGGGGAAGGGGGTGTGGGCTGCGCGCGGGGTGGCGCTGGGGGCAACGGAGCTGCGCGGCGGCGGCGGAGCTAAGGCACGCTTCGCCCGCGGCATTGGTGTGGAGAAAAAAAGCATAGGTGGGACCCACAACGTGTGAAAATCTGTGTAACGCATGTTGCTGGGTTACAGGACGGCACCTCCTCTCTTCTATCCTCTCTTTCATGGTCTTTCTTATAGAGAGTATAACTACACCATCGAGGGTGTCCTTAAGGCAGGAATAATTAACGGTCGGCTCCGGTCGAACAATCCCAGTAAATCAGTGCGATTAAAATCAAGAGGCTACAATCCCAGGTCTCGCTGAAAATAGAAAAAGGAAAAGAAATCAGTGGAGGCATCCATGGCATTCCAACAGATTCGGATAAAAGATGAATAAAAAGACCATTCGAATATTCGATCGATGGACCTATCTACCACATTCCAACCGCCTTAACTTTCTTACCTTTTTACATTTACAATCACCTCCATAGTAATTCCCCTTTTTAACTCCTCCACCTTATCCATTTCGATAATCACCTGCCCTCGTTTACTACCATGACGACGAATATTCACAAGACCCAGCATTAATTAATCACCGGACCCCACATTACAAATCCAGAGACAAATATCGCGCCAAACCTACCCAGATCACTCCAGTCCAGAGCCCCCGTCCTTTCCACCACAACCATCCGATCTCCCATCCCTGCCACGTGTACGCCCCAGATCCCCCCACACCAACCGAAAAACCGCCACGACTAGACTCCGACCACTCCCTATATAAACCCCTCCTCCTCAACCCATTCATCACCAACACAAACACACACAAATTCCTCTCTTTCACAATCACAATTCATCTTTGCAATCACGAACACATTTCTCTTTGTCAATTTGTTCATCGATCAGTCACTGACGATGGGTCCGAACGTGTCGTCGGAGAAGAAGGCAATGGCGGCGGCGGCGAGGAGCAGGAGGGCATACGTCACATTCCTCGCCGGCGACGGCGACTACTGGAAGGGAGTAGTGGGACTCGCCAAGGGGCTCCGCCGCGTCGGCTCGGCCTACCCGCTCGTCGTCGCCGTCCTCCCCGACGTCCCCGGCGATCACCGGAGCAAGCTCGCCGCCCAGGGCTGCATCGTCCGGGAGATCTCGCCGGTGTACCCGCCGGAGAGCCAGACGCAATTCGCCATGGCGTACTACGTCATCAACTACTCCAAGCTCCGGATCTGGGAGTTCGTCGAGTACGACCGCATGGTGTATCTCGACGCCGACATCCAGGTGTTCGACAACATCGACCATCTGTTTGATCTCCAAAAGGGGAATTTTTATGCCGTCTTGGATTGCTTCTGCGAGAAGACATGGAGCCACACGCCGCAGTACAAGATCGGTTACTGTCAGCAATGTCCCGATAAGGTGACGTGGCCGGAGAACGCCGGCGAAGTCGCCGGCGACGGCGAGGAATTGGGGGCGGCGCCGGCGTTGTATTTTAACGCCGGGATGTTTGTTCATGAGCCGAGCTTGAAGACGGCGAAGGATTTGCTCGATGCGTTGGTGGTGACGCCGCCGACGCCGTTTGCCGAGCAGGATTTTCTCAACGTGTTCTTCCGTGAAATATACAAGCCGATCCCAAATGTGTACAACCTTGTGCTCGCCATGCTATGGAGGCATCCTGAGAATGTCAAGCTCGATGAGGTCAAGGTCGTCCACTACTGCGCAGCGGTAATTAATAACTTAGAGATGTGTTTCATGGATTAATTTTGCATCATTTAGTAGTACAATTGTCTAGTATCGATGAATTAATTTGATTATGATTTGATGGACTTTGTGTAGGGATCGAAGCCATGGAGGTTTACTGGGAAAGAGGAGAACATGGACAGGGAGGATATAAAGATGCTGGTGAAGAAATGGTGGGAGATTTACAACGACGAGAGCTTGGATTACAAGGAGGAAGACGCCGACGAGGCAAGCCGGCATATGAGGACGGCGCTCGCCCAGGCCGGCGCCGTCAAGTATTTTCCGGCACCCTCCGCCGCCTAGGCTCGTCGCCGGCCAGCTCGATCGCCGCCGTCGTGGAGTAGCTTTATATTTATATATAGATATAGATATATTGACGCTTAATAAGGAGTGCTGTGATTAATTAAGGATCTACATGGATATTTGGGTATTGTAGATCAGTCACTAGTACTGGTACTATAGAACTTTTTAAGTGTGTTTTTCCATTTTGTAAGGAACCCTCAAAAGTTAAGTGTGTGTATTCAGTTTGTAAATACGTGCGTATATGGGTTTGGTCTAACAATAAAGAGATCTGCCTATACTATATATGTACGTTACTTACTGAAACATTTTGAAGCTAATTAATAAAGTTGTTGTATTATGTAATATAAGTATGTGATGTTCTCTTCCATTGCCAACTTAAGGCTTGTTCGTTTCACATGAATTTTTAAATACAGAGGAACGGAAAAAGTAAAGGAATTGGAATACATGTACACTTCCAACACTACAAGAATCTAAACATCAGAAATTTTGGTGCTAAGTGTATTCGGATACAGCACAGGAATTGGAATAATGGTGGTAGGAATTAATTCTATAGGAATTGGAGATCTCTGTTTTTCACATGAAACCAACAAGTCCTTAATCTACATCGCCCTTACGGTACATCTCTGTTTAGTATTGTTCCATATGCATCCATCTACATCCAAAATGGAAAACACTGTACGTACAATGTTTGTTACTACGATTTTTTTACGAACAAACGGCTATTTCGGGCGTGATCGTGTGATGGATTTGGTTGGAAATCCATCACCATCAAGCCGTTAATTGTGTGATATATGCATGCATGTGTGTCAAGCATGGGTTATCAACATCATCAGAGGTTTGGTTCGTTTTGGTCGGTGCCCCGGCCACTCTCGAGACAATTACTCACCTTATCCATAACTACTTAAGCGAGCGCATGACTTCCACTTCCACAACAACAACGACTAAACATCCTGATCGAGTCGTGATATGGAATTAGCACGAATGCAACACACCTGTCTGGTTACGTGGCGATCGCCTTGTGCAACCACATCGACCTTAATTTATCCACCTGCTGCTTGCGTTGCATTTGGTAATCCTCCTGGCCAATTAAAAATACTACCATCCGGTACAGATGGTTAGTACAACGTACAGTAATTAACTAGTCTCGCTGTCACATAGTGCCAGGATCAAATTAAACAACGGCTGCCTACCTGTCGATATAGAGTATTCGTCAGGCAATTCGTCGACGTACGTATTGCAGCGTACTGCTGCCGAACGTACGTACGAAAACCAGAGGAAAACAAACGGAAGAGTTGGTTTGGTTGCAGCATGTCAACGTACACTGTGCTGCTCCCTGGTAAACATGCATGGCACTTAACCATGCATGTACCATTAAGGTAAATTCGTTGTATCCATTGCCGCATGGGCAACGACAAATTACTAAGCACTCCACCCGTCTAATTCCAGAAGCTTAATTAGCACACTCAGGGTGTTAATTCCTGCCTTGCCTTACATTGGACGACACGGCATGTCACCGAGTCACCTTTTTTCTTTCGACAATGTCACTGAGTCACGTGGACGGCGAGCGACAGGCACGACGCTGCAGGTTGCCATACATCGTCCGTCTTTGCATGTGTCAACTTCTTCAGTCACATGGAAGAGCCAAGACTACTTAAGCTCATTGCCTACTTAGGCTCATTGGCTGGCATTGGCAGGTCACTAGTCAGTTTTTTTTTTTAAAGTAGGAGATGGAGGCAGCAGCCCCTTTCATCCAATTTGTCATCCATTCGTTTTGGATTGGCCTTGTCTGCCGACGGTTTAGTGAAATGGCCACACTAATGCGGCTCTCTTCCTGTTACGTTACTGTTACATGTTATGACATCTTAGGTCGCTATCATTGATAGAATGGTCAAATATCACCCATAGATCTCTCTAGGATTTTAGTACGATTAGGGAAGTGCCGCTTGTTTTCGTCTCTTTGAACGTGTTAAGAAGAAAGGAGACAATCGACAAAAGAGAAAGAGAGAGAGTAAATAGTACAGTTATCAACCATATATGCAACACAGAAATCATAAAATTGGAACATGCCATTTTTTACACATCCAAGATTTCAAAAAACACATGCTAGTACAGTTCAACATGCCTGTTTGGTTTCAGGATCTGTTAATGCAGTATCCATCCCTTCTCATTTACCATGCAGTCTTTTGTAGCTGTGCTTACTCTCAGGCTGCGGTTTCAGCTTCACAAAGGACCGCAAGTTAATGAGTATCACTAGCTAACTATTACACAACATTGTGCAAAGTTTGCCGCAGATCTTTAGTTACATTCAACACTGCATTTCCAGCCACTACAGTTCTGCTACAACAAAAGTACAAAACAACTCAGGAGACTCGCCCTGGTTTTCCCTAACCTTTTATTGCTAACACAATAATGCAATCATTTTAACTTAGAAGTTTGACCTACTTACTTGTACACCATTTTAGGTACAGTTTTTAACCAGCAGCTGCCAAACACGATTGTACAGGGAGAAACCCAAAATTATCTGCAGTCCATCAAATGGGAGAGCGTCCCATATAGTGTTCTACAAGCCTCGTCACACGGTCAGAGGTACATAAAGCGTCCCGTAGTGTACTGTAAACCTCGTCACAGGTACATACACATGACCATTTGTTACTCCCGTGGCCTAGCAAGCCACAGTGAACTCAAAGCACGCAACCGTGAAAAGTAATCGTGTATGGCAAGAAGAGCACGAGAGGCTTGTCGGATCGTCAGAATTCGTTGCATTTGATGCAATGTCTGCTGTCGCAGGTTGTCCGCCTGACATAAATGAAATGAAAGGAATAATCAAAATCTAAGAAAGCACTTGGAAAGGCAACATCTGACATGATTCATCAGCTAAGTTCATATTGGCATTTTCATCAAAAAAAAAAAAAGTTCATATTGACACGCAGAATGCTGACACTAATTAGAAGAAGCAGATGCTTGCCTGGCAAAGGAAATTTTCCAGCGTTCCTAGTTTACCCATGGCCATTGCCATCTGACCCATGTAGTTGGCCACGTTCCCAGAAGACCCTGATGAACCGAGAGATCCAGCCAAAGTCTCTGCCAAAGATTGCTGCAGTGCTTCCATACCCTGCGATAGGGCATCCTCCGCCTGCTGAGAAGATTCCTGGAGGTTGTTTAATCCCAGCAACTGCTGCTCGGTTAAAGGCTCGAGGTGATTTGCTAGGAGCTGAGATTTTGTATCATATGAAGAAATTAGTACAAATTACTTGCAGGACCAGATAAGGGCATCCACTAAACAAACAAGAAACCTTGAGATTCAATCTATGCTCACCTTTAAAAGTTCAGATGGACGGAAACCACCAAGCCACAGGAAGCACCTTTCTGCAGGTGTCTTCCACATGCCTGAAAGTATATGAAACACGTCGGCCTTTGCAGCTACACCCTTAACCTTGAATATTTCGTCATAATGTGCCATTATGCCATCAACAATAAGACGGAGGTCACTGTCACTTGCATGAGCATTCACTGCTGTCCTCAACTCATTTATCTGCTTATTTTGCTCCTCAAGCCATCTAGTGTACTCTAAGTCAAACGTCAACGCCCCTGCAAAAGACAAGCTTACTATTTGAGATGCACTTTTAGAAAGCATGCATCGAAGAGTTAATATGAACTTAAACCATGTACACACATAACACACAAAATGTTATTTCTCAAATGTTAATGGGTACCAAGAGATGAAAATATGACAAATTACCATTTCCACTCATGGCATGGGTTTGGTCTCCAGAACTAGAAATGAAGATTCCCTGCAATTGGATATCCAAGAATTCTCAGTAAGTAGTGTTTATCAAATTATCTCTCAATGATACACCATGCACCCCATAAGATTTTACCTGCTGCCGAGCTTTCTGAAGCTCCTGCTCTAGCTGTGCAAGCTTCAGCTTACTGCTCTCTAGTTGCTGTACATATGCCTTCAGAATTCAAATAGAAAATAGATGTCACAGTGGAACAAAACAACTGTCAACAAAAACTGCAAATGTACAATTAAATTGCTTGATTCATATTTGACTTGAGCCTTGGCAGCCTTCAAAAGATAATAACCATGGCAATTCAAATTAGATAAACCTAGTTTGAACAGGTAACTTCATACTACAATTAATCATGTGCTTTTACAAACAAGGCAATTTTATTCAGGGGAAATCAAAGACAACAGAAACTACAGTAGTACCTTTTTCCTCAGCCGACTTTTTCGTGCTGCCTCACGATTTTGAGCGAGCCGGCGCATTGTCTATGGCATGCAAAATACAATACGAAATTAGCAATACAACAGCACGAGATAAATTGGCATTGTACAAGAAAAGAAAAGGGAGTAAAAATGTCACCTTTTGGTCCGTAGGTTTGTCGGATCTGTCAGATCTATCTGAAGAGTTAGAAGCCATGATTGCACCACTATGACCGTTTTCAAACTGCAAGGTTATTTGAGCAGTTGAGCATATTTAGAGCGTCATTTGGCAGTGGATTCATAATATCAATATATTATCAATAAAATAGCTTAAAATTAAGAACACTTCAGTGCCCGTGACTGAAACAGCAATGGAATTTCAAGGTTTAAATGATCGATTACATTAATTACTGTCAACTATCCATCAGTCCTCCAACTCGTAGCATGTAGCAAGCGGAAAATTTATTACATTACTTTTTTGATCAGAATTAACAGCACCAGCTCTATTGTTAGTTAACAGCACCAGCTCTATTCTTGAGCTCTAGCAGTCAATCTAATGGCATGTTAGTGTGTAGAGGAAAGAGGAAGAACCTGAAAAAGGATTACCTGGTGGTTTTTGTCGTCGTTGTCTACAACAATCGATGTGTCAGTCCTTGAACTAGCATCTGCCATCACTGGGCATCAATGGTCCACAATCAACAGGAGACAGCAAATCGCTTTGCTCTCTCCTTTGTGCAAGCAAGGTTGTAAGCGCAGCCCTACGAACCGCCAGATTGATCGATGGCTCAAATCTACACATCACATTGAAAAGGAAATCTTTGACGACTTGAACAGCTAACGACATTCGTACAATACTACATGCTCGTGTTTAATTCTTTGCAAATCGAAGTCAGTAACTGGTCAGGGCTTTACTGCATTCGCACATAGCACAAAGCACAGAATTTAAATGATAAGCACGTGGGGACAAGAATACGCACACTGACGTACTTATGTCGATCTGGAACACCACAGGTTGGCCAATCTCCTTGACGGACCACAGCAGCTTGAACAGTGCTACTCACCTCTGCGCCACTGGATCAAATACAAATCGAGCTCAATTAGGGCGTAATTACTAGGCAGCCTTGTTTTTCACTAGTCAATCCAATCATTAACCATTTCAAATATCCAATACAACAGGTACAGCACAAGTTTTGGTCAAAACAAAAGGGAGGCTAAAACAAGTAATAAAAAACAACTACTACTGGATGTTAATCGAAACCAACTCAAATAGTCAAAAATGAAGCAAAAAAACGAAGGGAGCGAGAGCAATACAGTGAAGGATCGTCCGTGGCGGTTGGGGGAAATCTCAGCAAGACGCCGGCGGCACACGACCATGATAAGCTAGCCTCTCCCCCCGCCACCGCCGGATAACCAGCACAGTAATAGTAGTCTTCTCAGGGGAAAGGGGAAAAAAAATCAACGGCCACGGAATCGACCGCACCACACCTCCTCCTACCGGCCGTGAGGCTGTCGGGAGCTGACGCGGCGGCGGCCTCCGGGAGCTAGGGATTCAGCGGCGGCGGCGTGGGGGATTTGGGATTTGGGGGGAAGCTTCGAGAAGCTCGCGATTGGGGATGGTGGTGGTGGTGGAGGAGGAAGTGGTGGTGGTGGAGAGGGCGGAAGGCGCCAAAGTGGTGGAGGGGGCGTGGGTGGACTCGGTGCACGAGGGAGGCGTTGGTGGATGACAGGTGGGGCCCACCAGCAGTTGGGTCGTCGCGTGACGCAGCTTTCTGGATAGGCAAGGCGAGCGGCGCCCGCTGGTGGGGCCCGCCGCTTTGCCTCCGCCTCACCAACTCCTCTCCTCCTTTTCCCTAATCTCCGTCTTTGACTTGCCCACCTCAAGTTTAACTGCGTCGTACATCTGTTCTTAAATTAATAGTTTGTCTTGTTCAAATATTTACGTAATTATTAATCATTTTCTTATGATTTGATTTATTATTAAATATACTTTTATAAATTATATAAAATTTTATATATTTCATAAAATTTTTTAAATAAAATGAATGGTCAAACATATGTCAGAAATTCACAAATCGATGATATCAAATATTTAAAGAATGAGATAGTAGTACCTCCATTTCATAACATGTGTTTAAACTTTTCTTTTTTACAACTTTAATCATTCGACTTAATTAAAAATTATACTAATATTAATTATTTTATTTATGACTTACTACTACTTTATTATAAAAAAATTATTTTAAGTGCGACTAGTTATTTCTTAAATTTTATATAAAATTCGTGTATAGGATGAATTGTCAAAAGGAAGAATTTAAAACTTACATCATGAAAGAGGCCTTTAAAAACAGTTATATGTATTAGTAACTGACCCTTTGACAACTGAGCGCATTTGGGGGTGTAGCTCATATGGTAGAGCGCTCGCTTCGCATGCGAGAGGCACGGGGTTCGATTCCCCGCACCTCCACTTTTTGTACAGTGAACTTTTATCACAAGTTCAGAATGTTAACATATTGCAGTTTTCAATAACTTTGATCAGAACTCGATTACTTCACAATGTTAACGTTGCAAGCGAACATTTATTTGTTTTTTCGCTTAATAAAATTTGATCAGAAGGACAGAATGTTAATAGTGTTTCTTGGACACTTAATTTGGCCATAAGCACATAACTGGGTCAAGATATGAAGTTCATCAAAATGTTAATGTGGAAGTTCAGAATGTTAAGGTCGCAACGGAACTTTGGCCATAACTGATTCAGTCCCATAAGTTTCTCACAGGAATTTCCTTTCTATTCAGACTGATAAAACGATATGCTCCATACAAAATTCCAAAAGAACTGCTAGTACCGTAGTACATGAAAGCAGCGTGAGAAGGCGAAAATTGCTTAGCTCTGAATTTCTGGTATCAATATTCCGTACAAAACCATTATGCAAATTCCTATCATTCTGTAGTACTAAACATGTTTTTGGTTTGGCCTGAAAAAGGGCCACGTAGTTGGCTCTGACGTTGTTTGGTGATCATACAGACGTCTAGTAAGTAGGGATGGAAGAATCGGCTTTAACAGCATAAGCGTGAATTCCACCTGCAACATTGTAAACTTTTGTGAACCCCTGCAAAACAATATAACTTCGTGTGAGGATGTCGTTTCCATTACTCAGTTGCTCTACATTCCACATCCACCTAGAGTAGGGCTACGTTATCGATGATTTATGTGAGTAGCACTTCAATTACCTGTGACTGCAGCCATTTAGCCACCTGCATCGAGCGCATACCATGGTGGCACTGAGGAAAAAAAATGTGAAAGGGTAAGTGTTTGCAATGTATAAAGACATGCTGATGTAGATGTGTGTGTGTGTATCATAATACATTGATGCAGATGTGTGTGCGTATCATAAGTTCATAAAACTCGGATGCAGATGTTTGTAGCAATCATGTGTGCTACATTACTTCCTTCCGCAACCACTGAATCAACTGAAATCACATGTAGGAAGAAGTACCGCTGCTCTTTTTGCATGCACTCTGGCAGCAAGTTTCACAAGGGAAGTAAACAACTTACCAGAACATAAGTGTCCTTCTGAGGATTAAATTCATCTGTCATTACTGGTCCCCAAGTTCCAAACTGGCGAAGAGGTAGAACTTTAAAGCCTGGAAGAGAAGCTTTATCTCTGCCATAGAAGGAAAACTCACCATCAACTCCATGAGAAAAGGTAAACAATAACGACAAGTAACTATACTGAACTGGGTAACCACAAGTCCACAACAACATGCGCATGAAGGAAAACCCTTCATGTTTGATCATTTTAACAGTTTGATCCTGATATGTGCATTTTAACAGGTGAAAAATTTACTGAAAGGGTTTGGATGGACAAAATGCATCTCATTTTCTGTGAGAGGATGGCAATGTGCTCTTAAAAGAAATGAAGTCCTATCAGTAACATATTGGCTAAACATGCAACTTCTATCATTTCACTGATGCATAATTTTAATTATTATTGTAACAATCAGGACAAAGGTAAATCTTACACTTCATCAGGCTCTCGAACGTCGATCAATTGAGCTTCCTCAAGAAAGCTAGGATCTTGCATTTTTGCATGGAGCTCTTCTGGGTCAATGTCTTGTAGTACGCATTGATCTCTGAAGTTAGGTCAGAAATAAATAAACAATTTTTTCGTATAAATAGAACATAATTCTTTGTTACAACCATCTACCTCTCAGCAAGCACTTGCAACAAATGCCATCCGAATTTTGTCTTACACCGTACAACCTTGTTCAAAGGAGCACCAAATGCTGCTTCCTCAAATTCTGGAACCTGCACAATTAAAGTAAGAATGTTTAAACTCTGTTTAAGACATTGTTTACACCTTCATGGTAGTTGAAAAAAAAAACATATTATTGGGGGGAATATATGAATCGATGTGAGCTTCACATAATAATGCTAGCAAGTAATTGTCACACTTGAATTTAATGGTTGTGTGGACCAAGCTAACACTCAGTACAATAAGTGGCAGATGCATATAGGTCTATAGTCGTAAAGGCCCCAAACTTAATTAGACAGATAAAGCACATACATCAAAGTAAAAATATGCTCAATAAGACAATACAAACTTGTGCCATCAATTCATAACATTTAGTTTCCAAGCAACCAACGCACAGGTGACAAAACAATTAATTCTACATTGCCAACTGGTGATAGTGTTACCTCTTCTAACAAATTGGAGACCAACAAATGTCAAACCAAATTTAGTGCTAAAGTAGAAATTGTGCTGCCAATCATAAGGTTTCCAACTGTATCTTTTATGGACTATGGACCTTATGAGCACCAGCAAGCAAAGTCAGACAAATAGGAAGGTTATATAGTGCACTTTACCAAACATGATTATCTCATTTGAAGTTTCTATCAATTAAAACATGTAGATTCCTACAAGAAATGTCTCTGCTACAATGCCAGAAAAACAAGAAAACGGAGTACCATCTGTCCTCTTCGAACCCACCCCAGCATTCCACCATTTTCTTTTGATGGACATAGAGAGTACTCCACAGCTAAATCGCTCAAGTCTGCACCTGAAACACACAAAAAAGCAGTCTCATTATAACACGCAGTGTTGTTCTTAAATCCTAAATTACACAATGATGAATGTGAAGCATTTGAAAATTGTGTCATGAATTTGGATTTAAGATAGATGCATTCAGGTCTCTAGACTCTAGCATAGTTGAATTGAGGACATGAAACGAGCATAGAGTAGAACATAAGAAACATATGTACTACTGCTATCAGTTAATGGTACCTCCAGTGATGATGGTTTTTTCGAGATCGACCAAAAGCCTGACATCCTGTTCGCCGACGAGCAAATGCTGGACTAGGACCTCCTTGCCCTCCCTGGGAGCAGTAGCAGACGCAGTGCAGAAAACTAACCAACAACAACAGAGATATTATGAATTAAAATTAAGCAAAACTTAGTGAGGGGAAAAAATACTCCGTGATTCACCCTATCCAAATATGGATCATGGATGGTTCATGGTTCATCTGAATAGCATGTGATACATTCACATACTACATACGGAGTAGTACACAGAAGATAGCTCCGAGTCCGAGTCCGACTTACCCCTGGTGCTGGGCCTGGAGAGGCCGCCGCCGCCGGAGCCGGGACGCATGGGGGGAGGGTCCCGCCTCGGCCTCGCGGAGAAGGAGGGCGGCGGGCGTGCGGTGGGCGGGAGAGGCGAGATGGCCGCAGAGGCAGAGGCGAGGAGCGGGAGGCGGCGCGCGAAGCCGGAGAGCGAGGGCGCAGGAGCACCGGCGGCGGCAGGGCAGGACGCCGCCCTGCTGCTGGCTCTGAGACCAAGCATCCTTGCCTTGCCCACCCTTGTCTTCTTCTTCCTCCTCCTCTTGCTGCCACCGCTTCGCTCGCACGCACGCGGCGGATTGGAAAGGGAATGGAATTCTCCGGTCTCCTCTCTCCTCTGCGCTGCGGTGAACACCACAAAGAGAAGAGGCTTCAAGATGGGCCTCCTTTTTTGTTCAGATGTCGCTTCACGGCCCTTAACACCAATGGGCCTTGGTGTGCTCCTTTTCTGATGGTCGTTCACCTACTAGGGTGAGGCCCGTTTATAAACAATGGAGGCCCACGCAAAGCAGACGGGCCCCGTCCCCCGAAAAAAAAATGAGATAAGAATACATGCACGAGATTTTTTTTTTTAGGGGAAGTGGTAAATGACAACATGCAAGGTGGCTGTTGGTCTGTGGTGAAAGGCATGTATTGATCGGTACGCAGTGCAATGAAAAGGATGAGATATTCTCGCTAGAGGTTTAATTTTCTGGCCAGCTACGTACGCACGTGAAAAGGCGAAAGGGATCCAGATTGACTAAGCTCTTGGAACTGCATGCACAATGGATCTTCTTGGCGTGCTGCCTGCAAACAGATACTACCACCGTCCGGTCTATATATGGTCAATGGGACTACCACGACACTGACTGCATCCTTCGATCTCATCCTGCAATCAGTTGACTGATAAATCTTGTTTAAACTATACGTACCCAACTGCTTGGTGGTTCTTACCAGGCTACTAGCTAGCTCGAGTCGTACTTAATTCTGACAGTCGATCTGCCGTTCTTACTTCTCTTTCCTGGTTGTTTCGATCGTTATCTCTTCAGTCAATATTATTCCTCTCCGATCGATCCTGCGAGCATGTATGTATGCTGACGTTGTATATCTCTCGGCTGCCAATATCATCCATCGTAAATACTCCGAATTTTTTTATTTGACGTTGGTTAGCTCAGATTTACATTAATTAGTTAATTAATTAGCTGCTCCTGCTAGCTAGGAGTACATGTGTACACTAGTTAGTAGAGAAAAGGGGCTTCAATCCAGACTGAGAACCTCTTTTAATCTCGGTTTTTCAACCGGGACTAGAATCCCAAGACAGAAAGTACTATTTTAGTCCCGGTTAGAAAAATCGGGATTGAAAACTCACTTTAGTCCCGATTGGTGTTACCAACCGGGACTAAAAAGTAGAGAAAAACCAGCAGCCAGTAGGCACCCCATTCCATCCCATTTATTTTTTCTATTTTTTTATTATTTTCTACAAGTCTTCAGAAAATACACAACAAAATCATCCAAGATACTCATCCTTGCATGATATCAAATCATCCACAAATCCATACAACATTGCACAGATCCATCTCAAATCACAAAAATAAACAAAAAATACATCTCAGATTCATCTCAAATCACAAAAATAAAAAAAAAATACATCTCAGATCCATCTCAAATCAAAAAAAAAATGGCAGAGATCCAGCCAGGCAGGCCACCGCCGACGACGCCCCCCGGCTGCCAGGC
>CM002485.1:22139191-22167940 GCA_000325765.3 Leersia perrieri | reverse complement strand
GCCTCCGCCGCCCCGGTCGCACGCCTGCGTGCCCCCGCCGCTCCGGCCGCCGGTCTGCAAGGGAAAGAGGAGAAGGAAAGAGGAGAAGAGAAGGAAAGAAAGGGAATGATATAAGGTAAGGAAAAGGATAAGGCTTAAAAAAAGGAGGGGAGAGTGAGGATTTGAGGGCTGGTATTTCTTTTGTTCCGGTTGGTTATTTCAACTGGGACTAAAAGATAATAAGGGCCTTACGTTTTTTGAATCGGGATTGATGTGTTCTTTATAGCCAGGCAGTGAATTTTAGTCCCGGTTGGTAATACCAACCGGGACTAAATAAAGATTTGGTCCCGGGTCCAATTTGGTTTGGGACTAAATCTCTGGCTATTTGTCTCATTCTCTACTAGTGGTATTACCAGTTGGCCTAATAGAAGCATCTGTAATTTGCTGGGCTCTATGGTTAAGTAGAAATGAAGTGTTTTTCACAAATCCCCAAATAAGTCATACTTACAAATGCTTTTCAGGGTAACATTGGATGCGGGTCTCATCACAGCTACAGAAGCATGATAAGGACAAGGAATACATTGGTGATGCATGCCAAAAGTTGGAGACTTTGACGATGCAAATTTTTGCACATTATAGATGGAGATTTAGCAATAGAATTGAATAAGACTTATCTTCTTCTTGGTGTCCTTTTGTTTTTTGTTCTTAGTTGTTTTATGATTTGTTGGCTTATTAGTTAAGCTTTTGTGTTTTTGGAGTGGGAAACTTTTGAAATCTTGTAATAAGTGGCTGTAGCTTTATTGAAGCCAAGGCCGAATAATCTATTATAAAAAAGAGTACATGTGTATGCTTAATACTGTAGTAGCCAGCTGTAGTAACTGAGAATTTGAGTAGAATTTTATCGTGAGTACTTGCACGTGCGAGACTTGTAGATGGAATAATTCGTCATCGAGTTGTGGCGACGACGTCAGCCAGTCGTCGGCGACCCTTCCTGGTTTTACTTTCAATGAAAGCTCCATTTTTAACTTGCTCCAAAAGTATTAACGACTTCATTTCTTGACCGGAGACTAGCTGGATCGAGTATACTTTCTGTTGACGGAACAGAAAAACGAATTTTCATTCAAGCATATAGCGGTGCTGTAGATTCAACACTGGATAGCGTGCTGGTTTTACCGTTGTTCTCAAGCTACAGCTACGGAGTAGAATTAAATTACGCACAAGACTTCCGCGTACGGACATACTCTCTCGGTCCCAACTATTTGACGCGTTATTTTTTTTATACATATTTAATCGTTTATATTACTTAGTAGTAAAAAATTATATAATTATTATTTTTTCTATTATTTAATTTATTTTATAATTTTTTTAAATTTTAACCGTGTGGATGTAGAAAGGATGATATCCGACGACGACCTCCAGTGTTAATTGTCTGCTAGCTAGCTTCCATGCGTGAATCTTTGGTTAAAATCCACCGGCGAACTAGTTACAATCTACTCCTATACATATATATCTCTCACCCCCATTGAACAAAATCCTCTTTTTGCAGGTTTGATTCCTGTAAATTACTACTGTTTCGTCTTTTACTGCAGATATACACATCGTCCTGACATAGCCAAATCCAGGCATCCTGACGTATATATAAGCATGTACGGCTCTGCACACTACATGTATACACGAGGTAATTAATTGAGCTAGGTTACGTCATGGACTGCAGCAGGCTCGGGGTGCAGCACGACCGGCGACAGAACGGCGGCATCTCGAAGCCGGCGGTGACGACGGCGGCGAAGGGGAAAGCGGCGGCGGCGACGGCATGAAGGTGGTGTACATCGCGAGCCCGATGATGCTGACGGCGAGACCCGAGGAGTTCCGTGCCGTCGTGCAGGAGCTCACCGGTCGCCACTCCAACATCGCCGACCGCCAATACGTTGACTCGCCGCCGCCGCCGCCATCATGTGCCGGAATCAATGTTCCGTCGGCCACGGCCACGGCTGCCGCGCCGCCGCCTCCTGTCTCGGTCGTCTCAGCTGCTGCTGCACTGCCGGCGGCGGCGGCGCCATTGCCGCGGCAGCAAATGTTTCAGCCGGATGGTCACGGTGAGCATGAGCAAGCTGCAGGCAATATGTGTTATGGACAAGGATACTACTGGTAGACGAACCCCTATTATACGGAGTATTGTACGGTAGTATTAATTTTTTTCCTACTTAATTCGACGGACCGACTAGAAAGAGGCCGGACGCCAGGCTGTCCTATCGTGTGACCCCCCCTACAAATAGGAAGCGTGCGTTTCCGTTTTCGGAAACCGCACCCCACGCGCACGCAAACTCCCATCCCGGCCTCCGCGCGCAGCGCAGCCCACACCCCCGCGCGTCGTCACTGCCGTCGCCGTGACCCCCTAACAGACGACGGGAGGAGGTTGGGAGATCTCGAAAAAATCAAAGAGAAAAAGCACTGAAAATAGGAGAAGAAAGAGTAGGAAAAAAGCCATTGAATCCGAATCCAAAATTTGAGAAAAGAAGAGGAGACTGACATAGTAGCATCATTTTGAGATATGTAGTCTCAAGTAGATTACTTTTCCAGTTGTACTAAGTTACATCATTCAGTTGTACTAAATTACATCCCATTACTAATAAGTTATATCCACGATATACTTAGTTACATCCATAGTGTACTAAGTTACATTCTTAGTTGCACTAAGTTACATCCAAAGTTATGTTAAGTTATATTCCAGTATACTAAGTTACATCCATGGTATAATAAAGTTATATTCTGAGTTGTACTAAATTACATCCATGGTATACTGAATTACATCCACGCTTAAGACAGAGTTACATCTACCGTTAAATCACAAATATCTCCGCCACCAAGCTTGACGCCAGCGAGGGGAGAGAAGACGAATCTGCCGTTGGCGACCTCCTCCGTGTCGATGCCAAACAGATCTGGCGCCGGCGAGCTCCGCCGCGCTGGACTTGGCGTCAGCGACCTCCTCTGCACCGATGCCGAGCGGATCTGGCGCCGGCGAGCTCCTCCGATCAGGAGTGGCGACGGGTGTGGAGCGGCGGGGGAGGCAGCACCGGATTTGAGCGGGAGCAACCGACGCCGCCGTGGAAAATCGCTGGGATGGGGGAGCAACCGGCGGCGCCGCCGCCGTGGAAAATCATTGGGGATGGAGGAGCAACCGCCGCCGCCGTGAAAAATCGTCGAGAATGAGGAGCAACTGTCAGGAAATCGCCGGGGATGAGGAAGAATGGGGGGAGAGATGGAGAATGGGCAGAGAGAGAGGGGGAAGCGTCGGGTGGACCCCGCGCGAAAACCGC
This sequence comes from Leersia perrieri, assembly GCA_000325765.3. Lineage (NCBI taxonomy): Eukaryota > Viridiplantae > Streptophyta > Magnoliopsida > Poales > Poaceae > Leersia > Leersia perrieri. Next base: position 22,164,647 of record CM002485.1, on the reverse strand, counting down.
GTGTGTGAAGGCACGTGGCGCACGCTCGATGGGGGCGCCGGTTAGGACGTGCCAGCGTCCGGTCTCTCAATAGATTTTCCGTAATTCGACTATTGTTCGTAGATGAGATTATTAGCTGGTAGGAAATCAATTGAAATCAGTCATCACTAATTAATTTTGTGAAGTAGTGGCAGACTGTAAAATTATCGTATCTGGACTCTGAAATTTGTCAGCTAAATCTCAAAAGTATATTGACCTCTAATCGCTGGGTTCTGCTAAGAAACATTTCGGAACGGCGACCCATAAATAATGGACAAATCTACATCATAGACTTCCGCAAGCACAAGTTCGACAGCCGCATTTTCGGCCCAACATAATAAATGTTTGGGCCCAGAAGTGAAGCAATGGGCCTAGAGAAGGCCCATCTGTGTCATCAACTCTCCTCACAACCTGCAAAATCCGGTAGAGGAGAAAGCCGCAGCGATCGCGTGGCGAGTGGCATCTCTCGGTAAATTGGTAATCTCGGCGACTCGATCGGCCGGAGATCGATGGGCAACGCGAGCGGAAGGCTGGAAGACATCGCCGACGCCGAAATGGACGACGGCGGAATCCGCGGCGGCGGCGGCGCTGCAGGGGATTACTCCTCCTCCTTCACGCGCCCTCCTCCGTACGGCGCCGGGGGATCAAGCGCGACCGGCGGCGGCGGCCACGTGCGCCCCGCGTCGTCGTCCCCGCCGGGAAGCCCCCCGCGGCCGCACTCCCCGCGCATGTTCGTGCCGCAGGTCAGATCACGCTATCCTCAACTCGATCTCCATCGATCGATCGATTCCACCACATCATCCATCGATCCATGTGCACCCCCTGCATCTTAGATCGATCGGTGCATGTGTCGGCGTGTGCGCACGCCACAGTTTCATCGTTGATTCTATGATTAATTTGGTTGTTAACAATATTAAATCATGTACGATCTGAAAGAAGCATTCGTTCCAGTTTTAAAAATTATTTACTTCACTGTATATTAGTTTCGTTCAGATGTACTCCAACTTATAGCCCAACAGTGCTATGCGCAGGTGGTTTGGTTCAACCCAGAGAAGGATACGACTAAACATTCTTTGAAACCTCATCTAATGCCCAATTGTTTTGGTTTTGCAGGCAAACATGTACAGCTCATAATGGCAGTTTTAGATGATATAGAGATGAGCGATGTGTTGAGATGAGTTTAGAGGAATTTGGTGGTGGGATTGGTCATGTGAGGTTGAATTTTACTCAAAGTTTGTTGTTTGGCAAAAGAAACAACAGACGTAAGAGGGAATTACTAACTCCATCCTTATATATGACGTTAAACTAGCCAACGTCATATAAAAAAAACCAAGGGAGTAGATTTAAAGGAAGATGGACGGCTCAACACCACGCTATAACCCTCCAAATCCCACACCCAGGTGGTTTGGAGCTATCCGTATCCTAGTTTACTCCCATGCATAAAAAAAAAATACAAAGAAATTAGTAGCCCCGATCTCCCTATTAAACTTCTATTGTTTCCTAGCAATTACCCCGAACCAAATACACTCTAGTATAGTGACATGGTATATGGTTTCAACACATGAGGTCTTCTGCTCGACTGCCGATATGCTCACACTACTTGTTAATATTAAGCATGCGACACCAAGATCATCCTTGATTGTCTAGCGTTTTAGATGATATATATACATCAATACATGCATTTAGTTACATGGAAATTACTGGAATCACTCAATGGGTTGACCGGACCTGACAGACGTTCATGTTTAGGGAGAGGCTTTTTTTTGGTAAGCTTCAGGTATTCCTTTTGGATATGCCTAAGAGAGGATATTTGTTTTGACTGAATATCCACTTCACATTCCTCTCCCATGCTATTGCTCAATTCATAATAATGTAAAATAAGTAAATAAATCAAGAGTTGTTTGTGCTGGAAAATATGTTTATATTTGCAATAGTGATGTTCCTCAAAACCCCAATGCCTTTTCCATGTGTGGAAGTCGAGCATTAATGTTTTCTGGAACTTAAAAACTGTACATTGGTACATTCTGTACACAAAAGTTTTTCGTCGTTGGATTTGTTCCTCTTAATATAAAAGATACGCAAGCCTTTTTCATATTTCCGAAAAAAAAGTTTTGTATCGCCGGATTTATTTGGAATAATCGTTTTACTAGCTAACACCATTAATCGTATAGCCGCTTCAAATGATTCAATCACCTTATCTCTGCCATATACCTCTTCTTACATGGCAATTGCATTATCTCAAGTTTTCTTTAGTACACTGATGCATTTCGTCGTACTGCAGAGTCCTGTAACTCCATTGCATAGAGCTGTAGATGGACCTCAACCAGTATTTAACCAGATATTAACGAGCGAACAAGAGGAGGATAATGATGGCCCCCCTCAAAAGCTGATTCCTATCCTACTTACGTGGACTCTTGGAGGGAAGAATGTCTATGTAGAAGGATCATGGGATAACTGGAAATCAAAGTACATTTATTAGTTGGAGAGATAACATATATTTCCTTTTTGCTTGAATTGAAACATAAGGACATAACTGATTTGATTCTGACATTGTTAATCTGTTTCACAGGCACATGGTTCATAAATCTGGAAAAGATCACTGCGTCATGTTAGGGCTTGCATCTGGAGTTTACCGTTATAGATTCATTGTTGATGGAGAAAGAAGATTTCAGCCTGATCTTCCCTGTGAAACTGACATTGTGGGTGTCATTTCAAATCTTATTGATGTTCATGTGAGTGTTTTCTCATTCAAACTATTTTCTTCTGTACCTTTCTCTGTATCCTAAAAAAAACTATTTTCTTCTGTGGCACGTTTATTTTTGTGAACTATATCAGCAAAACTCACGATTATTTAAACCCAACCCAATAAAGTGTGCTGGGCAGATGGCCGCTCAAGTACTTAAATGATGAATTGATAATTAAGAAATAGGTCAATCTGAACCCTTTTTTTTTTAAATCACACTGCATTCTCCTGTCGTTGGCTGTTAAGAATCAACACATTGACGCAAGAAATAGTTGTTCTAGTATAATGTTCCCTAGTATCCTTTTACGGAGTATATCATCAATTATATATGTTCTTCATTGACATGCAAAAGTCTAACTTGCATTGCAAGAGTAGTAAAAAATAAGCATAGTATTTTTTTTTGAAAAAAAAAATCAATGAAATTGTTTTCTTCATTGTGATCTGCCTCTCGAAGCACATAGGTAAGATTACAATTCATGAATTCAGAACACTAAAAGGGAACTCAGATCCTTCATTGTGTAGAGATAGTTCCCAAGCATGACTTACCTGCTATGCTACCAATAAAAACACACTACAATGCATCACATGTTCTGTTGCTTCTTGAAAATTCAGTGATTGTGTAATGTAGGAATGTATCCTTATTATATCTGTATAATTGGCATATATAATATCTGTATATTTTGCATATATGCTTGCAGGATTTCATCCCGGAGAGCGTGGACAATGTGTCGGAGCTGATGGCTCCTCCATCCCCTGACTCCAGCTACGGTTTCCTGCCTCTGGATGACAAGGAGTTTACCAAGGAGCCTCCTACTCTGCCATCGCAGCTTCACCTGGGAGTGCTCAACTCACAACCCTCCTCGGATGGGGAATGCGCCAGGCCCAAGCACGCCGTCCTTAACCATACCTTCATCGAGAAGGGCTGGGGTCCCCAGCCAATTGTGGCTCCTCTCGCAATCACCTGCAGGTTCCAGGACAAGTATGTTACCAGTATCCTCTACAAGGCCATCCAGAGAGAAAGATAGCTCACTATGCTCATCAGGAGGCCTTTCCAGTTAGGATAGAACCATAGGAGGATATGCTTGTTAAGCCACTCTGTTCATTGGTTAATTTTGGAATAATCATGGTGATCTTGAGTGTGGACTGTGATGGTTTTCAGTGTTGAGAATAAAAAACAGAGCAACTTAAGATCATGGTAGAATTCTATGGTAAGCCTTTGTTGTTTCTGCTGCATCACAATATTTTTGCGAAGTTTCCAACAGTATACCTTGCTGGCCAGATCAAGTTTTGTACAACTGTATTTTTCAGTTTGCCATGAAACCAGAAAACTTAAATTGAGCCCATACAGAGTGGAAGAATATCAATGAGGAATACAAAGCCCAGTAGTGAGCAGCCCACGAGGCAAAAAGCCCAAAATTACAGCTACACGGCCTATGTAGCCCATCAGGGACATATCACGAAAACCTTGGAAAGTTGGAGGATTCTCCTGAAAAACTGCACTCCGCGTCCAAACCGCGTCTAAGGTTACATACGTCATCCAGCTCATTTAAAAATGTCAACAAACCGGAAAATTCCACCGTTTTACAGTCCCACATGCCTGCAATGTTCAAAAGTCACAGAAGCTTGTCCTTGACGGAGCATTTGAGATTACAGAAATGCCCTCATAGATCGATGCTCTTCTTAATTTTGCCAAGATTTGCTGTATGTGTTCAAATGTTTTTATGAGATTTGACATGTTGGAATTCAAGGTTTCTTTACAGGGATTATTTTGTCGAGATTGTTGTAAGTGGGCAGAATTCCTGTTTTGTTTCTATTGTTATTATGCCCAGCGAACATTTACTCTCTCTTGTGAGAGAATAAAACCTTGTATTCTTTTTTTTTTTTGCATCGATTATCACAATGTATGTAAAAAAATATCAGGCTAATTTTGTTAGACTTAAATGCTACTTGCAAATTTCTAAAAATGAATTTTAAGGGCAGGTTTGGTTTGTGGTCTAAATTGGCCTTACCAATATTTGGCCATTTTGATAGTGTTTGGATTGTTGCCAAATTTTGGCATGCCTATAAAATATAGGCTACTTCAATAGTGAAATCAAGCCATTTTGGCTTCAAATATAACACACCTTATCTTTTTAAAATTAGGCATGTCAATATTTAATATTGCAAAATATTGGTAAGGCCAATTTAGTGGTTGTTCGGTTTATTTCCATTTTTAACCCTTCCAAATTTTGGCATTGCCAAAATTTTGACAAGTTATTAAATTTTGATAACTTGTAGAACCTTCTACTCTCAGAATTTCTACCAAAGTTTAGATTGACACCAAACTGAACACCACCATCATCATTTTGCCATTATCAAAGTTCAAAAAGGTATTTTTTGGCAATAAAGTGATCAAAGCCCTTAGGCCTTAATCCAAACTTTATACTTTTATTACAAGTTTATGAAGTATTTGTTTGTTTGTTTTTTCTGACGAAAGAGGGAAATGCCACGAGGGGCAGTTTGGGAAATCCAAGTGTCCAAGGTAATGCGAGGTTGACGGAGTATAAATCGGGGGAGAAACTTCCACCGGACGCCACGCCACAGAACGCTCCCAGCCTCCCGACTATTCCTCTTCTTCTACCTTCGATTTGATCCATCCATCTTCCTCCACCCACCCACCGCGCAGGCGCCATGGCGGATCAGCTCACCGACGACCAGATCGCCGAGTTCAAGGAGGCCTTCAGCCTCTTCGACAAGGACGGCGATGGTAACTAATCAAACAAATCCCCCCTTCCTCCTATCTCGTCTTCTTCTTCTTCCATTCATTCGTTCAATCGCTCGACTGAATCTCTCTGCGACGCTGCTCGTTTGCGCTGTCGCATTGCCTCCTTCGATCGGGTCGGGTGCGGCAGATCCGGCCCGGATCTAGGTCGCTGTCGTCCTGTGTGTCTAGTGGCCAATTGCCGACATGGACCCAACGCTTATCTGCTCTGCTGACTTGACCGTTTCATGACAACGACACTTACTCTTTTTTTTTTCTACTTCACTGTCGCATCATTCATGTCTCGATGCCTGTTTGGTTCGGGAATACTACTGTACTAGGTCATACAAGGTTTTAATTATGTACTCCGTAATATTAATAACAAATCATATTTCTGTCTTCGATATCACGAGACAAACTTTTTCAATTTTGACTAAGTTTATAGAAAAATGCATCGACATCTAAAACATCAAATTACTTTTATTAAAATCTGTCATGAAATTTGTCGTGATGATAGTTTAATATTTTTGTCTTTACGAATTTGGTCAGAACATGATAAATTTGATAAGAGGGAGTAGCATACTTCAATTGGAAAGATTGATTACACATGAAAATGTTTGTTAGATAGTCGAAAACAGAGGACTATGTGCTGGATGCAGCTGAGCTATCAACTGCTCCTTTCTGCATGGAATGTTGAGCATTTTTAGAGGTTGGTGACATTTGGTAGCTTAGATCCTCCTTTTCTTTCCAGCCAAACAAGCTCCCACCTTTTGTGGTGGGCTGTAGCTGTAGCAACAACTTGATCGCTACTGCACTCTGTTTTAGTTTAGGTAATTGGGATCCGAGGGAATGCTGGGAGTACCTTTTCTACTGGCAATTTGTCCACATGGAAATCTTATAGTGTTAAAAACGTCATCTATTAATGACTAGAGGGAGCATATATTTTATGGGACAAGTTTTGCAGCGAGTGTAAATAATTGTGCGATTTAGCCTCGACGTTGTTAAGGACAGTTTGACTGGTTTCTCTAAACCCGGTAATATTTTACCACACTGACTGAATAAGTAAAGGTTTTCAGGCTGATCGATACCAACCTAGAAACTTGGCACTGAAATGTTTTGACTGCAGCAATACTTTTTTGATGTTACTGTCGGATTGAATTGTGCAGTTAAAGCACCCAAACATGCAAATGTTAGTCAGACTTGTAATGGAACAATCTCAGTATATTCAAATGGTCCAAACTATACAGATCCTGGTTAAACATTACATTATTATTAGGAAGTGTTGGCTGTGTACATCTGGTTTGGATGTAGAGGCCGGCTATTTATCCATTTTATATAAAAAAATATCATTAGGAAGTGTAGTGTCTGCCTAGTTTTTCTAGAAGTATCTAGTTATAATCGCTACACTGTTCAGTAATTGATTGGACCATTGGTTGCTTGTATACTGTATAGGTTGCATCACAACCAAGGAGTTGGGAACTGTCATGCGTTCACTAGGGCAGAACCCAACGGAAGCTGAGCTCCAGGACATGATCAACGAGGTCGATGCTGATGGCAATGGGACCATCGATTTTCCTGAGTTTCTTAATCTGATGGCTCGCAAGATGAAGGACACTGATTCAGAGGAAGAGCTCAAGGAGGCCTTCCGGGTGTTTGACAAGGACCAAAATGGCTTCATCTCCGCTGCTGAGCTCCGCCACGTGATGACAAATCTTGGTGAGAAGCTAACTGACGAGGAGGTTGATGAGATGATCCGTGAAGCTGATGTTGATGGTGATGGTCAGATAAACTACGAGGAATTTGTGAAGGTCATGATGGCCAAGTAAGCCATGGAACCATACTAAGGCGGAGGGGATTGTGTGTTTCATATTAGTTTAAGATGCAACACTACATCACCAATTTCCAGTGAAGCATCCTACTAGCTGTAGTTGCTAAAAAGGAAAAATGCAATTCCTGCTATATTCATCTGCAGTGTGTTTCAGATCTCTTGTGTTTTATGTGAACCTGTAATTCTTGTCCTCCTTGGTGTGTCCAGATTGCAATTGGGCCCATATGTAGTTATATTTTTTTCTCATCAACTTATGCTTGAATCTCCTAGTATCAATTGGACAGCTGGTGTATTTATTTCTCGATATCTTATTCAGTTTACAGATGTTACCTTCTGCTTCTATGATGAATTTATGCCAATTACAAACAATGATCTTTTGGAGGGTTTAAATTGAGATTGCATTTGAATTTATCAAATTGAAAAGGCAGATGTCTTCCAATGGGGGCTGCTTGGTAGGTTGCAACAACTAATAATTATTGCTGGTTGATAGCTGCGTGCAGCCCCTGAGAGTATGGGTGGTAGGTAGCAACTACCACATATTCTTCTGGTCTTCTTATAAGGCCTGGAGTTTCTTCTGCTCTCCTGATTGTATTCTGTGTTTGCAAGAATCATACACGATTACACATGGAGTTGGAGAAGAAAGTTAAGGTGCTGTGCCTGCATGGCTTCCGGACAAGTGGGAGTTTTCTGAAGAAGCAAATAAGCAAATGGCACCCTTCCATCTTCCAACAATTTGACATGGTTGTAAGCTGGAGCCTTAGATCATACATAGATCATGTTATTGTTTTCCCTTTGGTGTACAGACTCTTGAGCATGAATTTTCTGCTTTTCAGGTCTTCCCTGATGGTATCTTCCCAGCCGGAGGGAAATCAGAGATAGAGGGCATATTTCCCCCACCCTACTTTGAGTGGTTCCAGTTCAACAAGGTAACTGCTTCAGATGGAACCCAAATTCAAAACACTTGCAATTGCATTGTCAGATCTTACCTATACTTTAGTGCCAGTTTTGTTACCATCCTAATTTACAGTGTGCCTTAGTTAATCTTACAAAAAAAAAGCCGAACACATATTATGTGTTGCATATTTCTTTTCTTACACAGGATTTCACTGAATACACAAATCTGGATGAATGCATTTCACACCTGTGTGATTACATGGTGAAAAACGGACCTTTTGATGGCCTGCTTGGATTCTCCCAGGTAAAAACAGAAACCTACCTATGACGCGTATTTGATTCACTTGAGACTTGAGGGCTATTGTTATGTGAATGCTAAAAACCTAGGGCTAAGCACCGGAATATGAAATTCCAGAGAAGTGCATTGAATAATTTGTAATGTATAAAATTTAGTTCTGATACAAACTGGGCAACACTGGATTCTGTGAACCTTCTGCTCATAGAAAAATTGCTTGCTTCTCACTGTCAATCTCTCTCTATATATAAAAAGGTGATTTTTTTTTGGCATTTTTTTATTTTAAATACACACATTTTTTTATTGGACCAGACACACATAGGAAAGGCAAAAGATATGAGTTGAGTCTCAGTTTTTGCCAGGACTCATGTCATTCTGTTCATCTATTAATTTCTTTCTCATTCCAGGGTGCAACTCTTTCTGCCCTTTTGATAGGCTACCAGGCACAGGTACACATCTACTCTTAATCCTGCAAAAGTTGATTTCAGTTTTGGTTGTAGTATGGAGGAACAAAAATCAAAAGCTGTGAATATGCAGCAATCAACTGTGACATCAAGGTCCCATATTTGAACCTGGCAGTTTGCATGAGCTAGCAATTTTAGTTGGTGGTGTATGTTTTGGCTTTAAGTTACTTAATGCTAGTACAAATCTACAATCCACTCTATAGGTTATGAACACTGAATGATGTTTAGCTAGCTACTCGGCTTTGAAAGCTGTATAAACGGTCATTCACTAGAATATGGACTTGAGGGTACTATGGGAAATGCCCCTTTTTTTTAAGCTATATGAGAGATGTCCTATAAAACTCTACAGTGTCTAGTTCCATTTGGATTCTAACTAAGCTGAATGACTTAGGGCAAAGTACTGAATGATCATCCACCAATCAAGTTCATGGTCTCAATAGCTGGGAGCAAGTTCAGGGACCCAAGCATATGCGATGTAGCCTATAAGGATCCAATCAAGGCGAAATCAGTGCATTTCATTGGAGAGAAGGATTGGCTCAAAGTGCCTTCCGAGGAGCTGGCCGCTGCCTTTGAGGATCCTGCCATTATAAGGCATCCCCAGGGCCACACTGTCCCTAGGCTTGGTTTGCACTCTTCCCAGCCCTTCTATTTCATGTTTTTTCACTGTAGAACTGTTCATCATGTATCTGCACATTACTTGCATGTTGAGTATAAATGAGTGGAAATTGTTCTTTTACAGATGAGGCAAGTGTGAAGCAGCTTTCTGAATGGAGCTCAAGCATCCTAGAAGACATAAAGAACACAGATGTAGCCAAGGCCTCAAATTTGGAGAAGCCATCTGAGGGTAATATTGGAGCAGAGTCCGGTGAAAACTTAGTGGAGCAAGTTGCAGCTTGACTTTGCTTGCTGACATTGCCTGGAGTCCGTTATGAAGATTGGTTTATCAACATGTCTAATAACTTCTTTTTTGGTGCAAACATGTTTAAGAACTTTATTACCACAAACATATTTTCCTGGTGATTATGCTTGTTTTCTATGAGAGACAACTGGACCCTGGATTCAGGGATTCATCACTGCAGCCCCAGCTACTTGAGAGTAATTGGTGTACATTGAAAACATCCTGAAATTCAACCTGAGATGATTTCAATCCAGAGGCTGAATTGAATTCCATTATCAAAAACAATATTTTCACCATGTTTTTTTTATACTGCAGTATATTTCAGTGACAAAAATGATAGAATTACACAATGTGGAAATATTCAGAGCATATCAGTGAGACAGTGATCATGGTTGTACTGACCATCTGTGGATGATAGATCGAGTACCTATTCTGCTCTAACAGGAACAAATCAAATGGGTGCGCTTTGAAACCGTGACCTCTGTTTGTTGCCTAATCCTATTGAGCGTTTATGAAGTCATGAATATATCTATGTATACATGGTTGATGGGTAACAAATGGATCTGCTGCAACTCAGGAATTTGCTATGTACAGAGAAATCTAGCCCTAAACTCTGAATACTAGTCTGCAACAACCTCATGCTGCTTGGCTCATGTCTTCAGCTGCATCTTCGCGATCCCAGACAACATCTTTTAGCTGCGTCGAGAGCGTTTGATAGAACTGTTCATAGTAATAAATTTGGTTACTTTGTCGTTTAAACAAACAGAAGGTGATCAGTTGACATAAATAAGGGTAACCCATTGATAGACAGATACCTTTTGAAACTCGAGAGTATCTCCCTTTGCCTTTCTGAGCTCAACCACATGTAAGGATGGTGCCACTTGGAAAACCTGTACATGTCGGGATGATATTTCGATCAGTCCTCATGTTTGTTGTGAAAGATATATTTTCTTTCTAGTTTTGTGTTTTCTCTACCTCAGTTGCAATGTTTAGATGTCCCTTTCTTCCTGCCTTTATATTCTCTAGCCGCATCTAAATAGAACAGTACAAGGAAAAAGAGTGAGATACTTGTCATTATTCAGGATGCAGGGGTGATGAAAATAGTCCCACATTCTGATATTCAATTTCTTCCAAGTTTGTTCGAACTAATTGATAGTAGTAATAGTAAGACAAACAATACTTTTATGTAAAAATGGAGAAACATTATTTGCAAGGATTCTTAGCATACCCTGTAGTTTTTCTTCTGAATATTGAATCCTTGTAAGTTAGCGGCTTCTTCGATCCTATTGATGATTTCTTTGGGAGGGCATTGAGATGTAAATCTTGTCTCTCTCTTGTACTTCTGTCATAGTTAAATTAAAAAGGTGAGTCCACTTCAAGAATTGCATAGTTTCTGAAATAATTTATGAAAATTGTGTAAATAAAACTTAACACATGCATATTTGATCCAACTGACTCAATACTATACTGCTGAAATCAGACACCCTTACCTTATTAGACTCAAAAAAATTATCTAGTTTCAGACCCTTATTGAGTGAAATCAACTCAAATGCATTCATCAAGGTTGGCTGCTCTTCCATAGCCTCTTTCACATGTTTTTCCTGGCAAATTTGTTAGACGGTATATTTAAGATATTACAATTTGAAGCACAAAATGTTAAGTAGCCTTCTAGAGATAATAAGATTATTAATTAATTAACTCACTTCCGAGTCTCCAAAAGCAGCATCAACATCATGGAAAGAAGGGTGATATTTTTCATCGAAAACAGGGGGCTTGTAGCCTTTTTTGAACCATTGATCTTGCAGTACTTGAGAAGTAGTTATCCGCTGATCAGCAACAAATAAAACCATGTGAGAAGAAACACCAAAAGTAATTTTGGGGACTAGTAATTGATCCAAATGGCAATCTTTATCTAGTCAATGCAATCAGCAATCAAAATGAAAGGCTTAAACAAACTTCAAAATGTCACTTGTGCAGGAGAGATTGAGATTACATTTTGTAGGTCACAGAAAACTTACAGTAGCAGGATTTGGATCCAGAATTCTAACAATTAGCCTCTTAGCTTCAGCAGAAAACCAAGAGGGACAAGTAAACTGAGCTCCAGAAATCTGTCACCAGAATGACAACAAAAAGTTGTGTCATAACCAGGTATATTGGTGTTTAAGATTTTGTTAACCCTATAAAATTACCTTATCATAAAGGGAGACAATATTTTCATCCTCGAAAGGCAGATATCCTGCAAGCAGCACAAAAAGAATTACTCCACATGACCAAAGGTCTGCAAGAGCACCATCATAGCCCTTATCTTCAATAACCTACAAAGCAGAGAGATATTCACTATAGGAGATATTAATTTCTGGTTAAAGAAACAAAAGAGTAACTGTACAAACAAATATTACCTCAGGAGCAACATAATTAGGTGTGCCACATGTAGTATGTAGCAATCCATCAGCCTGAGAGAGTTTAAGTTAATTGATATTTTTTAAAACAAAAAAGAAACTCAATCAAACAATAGATGTGCAGTAACCCCATTTTTTAAGTTTTGAGTAGCTGTATATTACCTTCACTTGCTCAGATATAGCACTTAGGCCAAAGTCCGAGACTTTGAGGTTCCCAGCAGTATCAAGCAACAAATTCTCTAACTGCCATGCATAAAACATCAATTTGTCAATATCCAATTGTTTGTGCCAGATCATAGTTATTTGTTTGAAAGTTCACTTGGGGGTGGGGGTGGTGGTGGGGAGTTTCCCCACCTGAATTCTTTCATTACACAGATTATGCTTATAACTTATAAACCAGAGGAAAGGGGTGAATTCTTTCATTACACAGATCATGCTTATAACTTATAAACCAGAGGAAAGGGGATTAACACGACCTTCAGATCTCTGTGGTATACACCCCTACTATGGCAGTAATCTACGGCATTGATCAATTGCTGAAAGTATCTGCGTGCTTCATTCTCCTTGAGCCTTCCACCTGTGGCCTGGTTATGAGTTGAAGTTATTAATTGATTTCACTAAAGTGTGATGCAAAAAAATTGTAGGTGGAGAATACTTCAATTTCAGCTATTGTAAAGAAAAATGGCATCCAATGGATCAGAGATATAATAGTACTAACAATAATATCATGGAGCTCTCCTCCCATGGCATATTCTAGAACAATGAAAATCTTTGTTTTACTTCCCATCACCTGTTATAGAACACCACAAAAGTAATCCAAGTTATCATAAATAGAAGACCTGGGTGTACTAATGCACAATATTCAATCTAGGCAATAGAATAACAGTGATGAATATATGTTTGCATGTCATGATCTGAATTTACCTCATGCAGGTGAACAACATTGGGGTGTTGTATCAACTTCATTGTACAAATTTCTCGCCTAATCTGCAATGGAGTTTAAAGTGGCATCAGCACTAATTGTTCTCTATGTACTTTTGATATAAAAAAAATTCTCTATGTACTCTTGGCCATTTCGTTTTAAAAAATAAAAAATGTCTTACTAGAATATGGAAATAAAATGGGAGACTGAGGAATCAGTTCTTGTTGTGAAGAATCTAGGACAATGACCTGTTCGTCTAATCTGTGCTTCTGAACCTTCCCCTTGTCAAGGATCTTGATAGCAACATGATCACCAGTCTCTATGTTCTTTGCAAACCGAACCTTTGCGAAAGTTCCTTGTCCAACTGCACGTCCAAGCTCATATTTTCCAACACGGCGTGTCACTTTCTGGGCAGCAGTCCTTTTAGCCTTATACATTTCCTATGAAATTTTTTCTTTCCTTCAAACTAGACTTAAATGACTTGAGCAGGAATCTGGCAAGGAATATTAGATCTATTTTCATAAAGCTTGACGGTTCAACGCTCAATGACATGAAACGACAACATAGAAAATAAAGACATTGCATTTTGTTGAATTTGATTGGACAGTTATTGATGAAAAGGAGATAACAGTAAACCACTGCATTAGAAATATGAAGCTCCATTGTAAAGGAAATTCCCTACTGAGATTATTATGAAAGAAGGATCTAACTGTAAGCTAATCTGTAAGGTGCAAGCTTTGGTCCCTAGAATGTCCTAAAAATGCAGAAAGGTTGAAAATGATGCTAATTAATAAATCTAACACAGCCCGCGAAACAAGAAACAAGAACCTGAAGTCTAAACCTCCGTTCCAAAAAAAAAAGTCATCGTAGAAATATGTGAAGCTTGCCCCTATTTACTAGCCATATTTGGCGCCAATTTACTGGCACAAATACATGTATACATACTAAATGGTATAACGATGACAAGAATTATGGGACAAATTTTGCATCAAGAATAACTTGTTTCATGGAACGGAGGGAGTAACAATGTAGATAATAAAGCATCAAGCTCATGTATTATGAAGAAAACAGGGAGCCATGTTCAATCAAAACAAGCCTTAGAACCCCTGAAATGAGGAGAATTCGAGTCTTTTGTCTGGCCTCGACAGTATGAAACGAAATGCTGAAATAATTATGTACATGCAGGCAGCCGGAGAGGAGAAACAACAACATTAATCGCATTGATGCGCCAAATGAAATCCCCAATTCAGAAGAAACAACATTCTCCTCATCTGGCGCAAAACTAATAGTACAAGTAGAAGGAACATGAAATAATGCTGAAGAATTGAACATACCTTTGGAGAAGAAGAGTAATGGAGTCAGGAGCATCCAAGAACAAGGCCGGAGCAGTGGAAAGGGGAGAAGAGTGAGAGGCGACAGGAGCAGAGAGAAGGGCCTGAAGCTGTTTGGTTTGTTTTTTTGCAGCAAACGACTCCTTTCTCAGTTTCTCTTCTCTTGCCCGCCGAATTTAATCGAGGACTAGAATAAGTGTAAGTTGTGAAGATTAGTTAATGAACTGACATCAACTTTTAGCTGTCCGTGCTTAGATCCGATCGTCCGCTACTTGTTAGGTATAATTTTTTTATTACGATTTGTTCTCGGATGGACAGAAAGAATTGGAGAAGCGCAAATAGAAGTTGAGGTCAATTAATGATGCTTCAGGTCGCTTGATACATGCCAAGTTTTATCGAGCCATTGACTGTTTTTTTTTTTCTGTTTCAGCCTTGCAATGCAAGATGATGATCGCCCGCAGGTACGAGGAAATTGAAGATGCGAATAGTTAGGAATTAATTTAAGTCATCACAACTGCCTTGACCTGCAGCTAGCTAGCTTGTTAATTTAATATTTAGCATGTTGGTAGCCTTAGCAAGAACGGGATATGTAGCTAGTAAAACGCATTGACATACATGCATCTATGCAGCCTGCACATCAGAACATGGCGCCACGCTTATCACGATGATCTGAACGTCTGAATTTTAATTGGAGCCGTCAACTGTGGACGATGAACAGATGCAATTTGCATGCAGTTAATTAATATCAAGCATTTCTGCAGGTCATTTAATTATACTACATCATCTATCATGTCAGCCATTAGGAAATTCATTAAGCATTTTTTTTAAGTCAGCGGTCGCCGAGCAGGCTGGTTAGACAGTTAGCTATCAGTAGGCCAATCAATTAATTCTCGCACGACATTGCATTGCAAGCTAAGGATTGATGATGTATTTTTCAGGAGATTGATATGTATTCCGATCGAACAATACAAAACAAGTTTAGTTAGGTGACGCGTATACAGCAAAATTCTCCTATCTAACATCTGAAAATTGCACATCAATACAGTTGACAGGTACCCTACTATACTTTTAGCATTCCTTTATGCGACCAAAGAAGCCAAGGAAATTGCCACTGTCTGGAAGTTAGGAAGCTTCCTAGCACATTCATTCAGCTGGTTTTGGATGCTAGTTAGATCCCAGATGCGATGCAACGTCATTGAGCTGAACTCAATGGAAACAAAGAAGCAAGTACAGATAGCACCGCAACTCAAATGAAACAAATTATTGAGTTGAATGATGCAGTTATGTGGTGTATCTCTTGGGCCAAAACGAACAGGAACAGTAATGGCATATATGGTCAATGCAAAGCAACGAGTCTGAATATTCAGACATTCCTTTATTCTTTCTCTTTTTACAGGCTAAATATTCAGAGGTACACAGTACAATACCACTCCCTCCGTCCAGAAAATAGAAGGCACAGTTTATTCAGTTTTGAGCTTTGACTAACGAGTAATCTAATAAGAGTCATATTTTAGTTTTCCATAAAAAATGGTAGTATTGGATTTGTAACCACAAGATACATCATGTAAGAGAAATTTATGGTCACAACAACTTCTTTTGGACAGTCAAATCGCGCGTTATATTTCTAGACAGGGAGTACTACATTATCTCCTTTAGATTTGAGCGTTGCTTTCAGCTTACTAAATTGTTCATGAGCTCGAGTGCTTGCTCTGTTCGAGAAGCAGGTCAAACGACGTCAGTGAATAGGCCCCCAGCGACACGTCCATTTGCTGATTTGCGTTGTCCATCGGGCTCGACAACGGCGCCACCTACAGCAATTACAGATCCAATGTACTAACAAATGTTCAATATTTTGCAGGATAGGATTGATCAGCTATTGAAGTGTCAGTGTGTACTAACCTTCTCTGGCTGCTGGAATGAGTTCTCATCAAGAGGCCCGCTGGATGTAAGCACGGTCTTCTTCGACCCTGAGCTCTTGATGCCCACATTCAGACCAGACACAGATATGCTGAGATTCACAGCTTTGTTGCCAAAGTTTACAACCTGAAAAATGGTTTCGTTTTGTGCCCAGTTGGTCATTTCTGAACTATCATTATTTCCTAACTATCTCTCTCGAAAAAAAAAGGGATTCAGCTCGCACCTTTATTTTCAGATAAGTGCTCTTGTCTTTGCTACTCTGCCAAGTGATAGCAGATGCAGCCAGCTGGTTGTAGCCGGAGATCTGAATGTTTGATGGGTGGAGAGTTGCACCACTTGAGTCCTTGAAAAAATGTAGCATCCAGTAGTTTGGGCATCCATAGCTCTGCCATGAGTTGAACACAATGGCGTCTGGACTCCACCTATTTTTGAGGGTTCAGTCAGATATGGCACAAGGAAATCAATCTGAAAAATAAGAACTTCTGAGTCGTTTGGGTCCTTACCTGCGATCGTTGTCATTTACAAAAAGTGGCGCACAGCTTGCCATCTCTACCACATCGCTGCAGGGAAATATGGTTCAAAACGTTATGTTTGCCATGCAATCAACCAGTGGTGCAAGAGCCCAGAATGATGGTGGCCTGAATAAGAAGCATGTCATTTGATGCCGAAAGCTCTAATCTACAGGTGGTTTGAAATTTTTTGTACCATTGGGCAATTTGTAGCATGGCATATATAGTAGAAGTCCATGACACAGAGAAGATAGAAGTATAACTTATAAGTATTCATTGCAAAAAACATATAATCATTAACCTGTTTCTTTCTAATCCAACTAGAAATGCTGCCTCTGCTAGTGCCGCAACCAGTGTTCCTTTACCAGCATCATTTCCAGTCACGGCATACTCACTTATGATTGCCTAAAAATAAAGAGAGGATTTCCAAGTCATATCTGAGCATGGGAATTAGAGGTACATATTTATCAGATGATAGGGATAGCATTTGAGTATACCTTCGGTCCACTGCGTGGTGTGTTGTCAAACATGCTTGTTCTGGAAAACATATCACTAGACGAGGTATAGACCTGTGGTAATGATGATGTTTTTGTCGGACATAATATGAAATGGTGAAAGTAAACTACTCATGGAATGAAATGAATAGACATTACATGAACATCATATAGATCTGCAGGGTTGGACGGAGAAATAGTGGATTTATCACAACTCGATATGACGTTGATGTCTGGGTAGGCAGCTTTAATCGCGGAATAGAATTTTTGGTAGTTGCCTGTTAATTAAAAAAATCAGATAATAGGAACTTCCCCTGCTTATCCAGAAGATTAAAAGGCAGTTGGAATTATTTTACAAATATCAGAAGATACAGGACTAAAATGCTATTGAAAACCGGTGTGCAAGTGCAAGCATGCAATTATTTGATTAAAAAAAGTTTCCACCATACCCTGAATTTAGTATACATATTGCGATGCACAAAGTTTAAACATCACCGTCATGAAGTTAGGAAGGACACGTGATTGAAGAACTACAGACCTCTGTAATACAGCATCCAGCATTCTTGATTCCCTATTGAAACATAGTTAAGGTTAAAGGGCTGTGGATGCCCCATTGCTGCACGAACTGAACCCCATGTACTCTCGGGTCCTCCCCTGGCAAACTCGATGCCATCAACAATGTCCTGAATATTACAGGCATGAAGGAAATGCACAGGAAAAGGCTGTTAGTGGTGAAGCATGCTGAGTACTAGATTGACTGTTTTATCAAATATTTTGGAAGAACATACCTTCACTAGTGATGCAATTGTTGTGGTAGATACCTCTTCATTTTGGCTTGCTCCTGCAATGTTGAAAACAGTTTATAACACAACATGAAACGAAGTGTTAGTTGGACCTCATAATATGTGGAGATTTGAACTACCATCATTGACCACCCATACTGGCAAAGCACCAAGGTCTTCAGCTAGCTGCAATATATAGATATCAATATGAACTTATGAAGTACAAGCTTAATGAAAATTAGTTTTGAACTCAAGGACTCTATTCCAGTTACCTGAAGGAACTCAAAGAATCCAAGTCCATCATCAGTCCAGTAGCCCCAGGCATCATTGAAGTGACCAGGTCTTTCCTCCCATGGACCCACAGTTTCGCTCCACCGAAATGCATTTCGCAGATAATTTCCCATGGCATAGTTACCACCTAAGCAAATTTTATACATATTATTGAAACTATATAATGATATAGTTAACTTCAGAAGAAATATAAAATACAAAGTTGGCAAACCTGGAAACTTAAGAAATTGAGGCTTTAGATTGGCCAACATAGAAGCGAGATCTTTCCTAAAACCATGTCCCTAATATGACGTAATAATGAATAAAAGGTGAGAACTAGTATGTGTAAACAACATGTAAATCAGATGGTAACTCAAAAGTGATTTCCCTTTATAGTATCTGGGCCATCTAATAAAGTGTTGGGTTGCTCTTAAAAATCATTAATTGGCTGCTGGTGTTTACTGATGAATAACCTGCAGAACTGTGCAGGCAGTGCAGAATATGTAAAGAGTATGGTTATTACACCCAAAATAAATGGAACATGAACAAAACATACCATATAGGTGTCCAATGGCATAACCGACACCTGGTCAAGCCAAATCACCCCACTTTTACTTGTTGTAAGCTGGAGTCTTGAATTAGCATTGTTTTGGTTGGATTTCAAATGAAACTCTATCTTTGTCCATTTAGCAAACTGTTTCTTGCTACCCCTGAAAGCACCATGAAAATGCATATTATTAGGAAAAGAAGCTAATGCGGACCTGTAACATTAATGGAAACATAACATTACGTTATGGTGTGAGAGGCCATTTTCTGCAGACCGTTGGAGCTTGCCAAAGAAACAGTTAAGGATACTGCATCCAAAGATCTAATGTGCAGGGCCACCTTATAAACCTTTCTTCTTTCAACGTTCTGGAGAATGGGAGGCAATAGTATATATAGTACAGTCCATGATATTTAACCGGAAAAATACATGCCAGACAAAATTTAAACTGTCACATAAGCTAGCATAAAAATTAAAAAAAGTAGACCAAAGGATAAATAAATAAGAAGCACATCATACCATGCCCCAGTAGCCAGGATTGTAGATTCCTACGCCTCCAGAAGGGCAGACATTGGTTCCTTTAGAATCACAAAGAACTTCCATCCGAAGTGCTACCGGATTTCTCTCAAAATAGGATGTCCTATCAGTCCCAACAATTATACTTGATTCATTCCCAATTATCAGCCATGGGTCGATGTTTGAAGGTGTATTAGGCCCACCAGCCTCAAAACCTGGAAACAAATTTGTGTTAAGGTAGAAACATTCATCAAAAGTACAGTATCCTGATCTCTGTCCCTTCTATCAGCTTACAAACTCTTCTATAACTTGCATCATCTTGAATAGCACATATATTGCTTTTCCTTACCTCTGTTACTTACAAGCTCTGCCCACAATCCACCAGCTCCAGCATGGTTGATCTCCTACAAATAGAACAACAAATAAACACCAGCTCCCAGCATGGTAAAGAATTCAAATATGAAAGCACCTCGTCTGATATGCTGGTACCGTTCAACTCCTACAAACCAGGGAAAATTACTGTGTTCCAAACAGTGCATACTCTAACTCTACGAGATTCAGTTAACAAACAGAAATTTTATCTGAACAACATTTTTCTTTTTTTGGATAATAGATCATTACTTATCTGAACAACATGGCCAACGTCTGTACAAGTCATGGTTCCTTTTATTTCATACACCAGTTTTGTTACAGTTAGAGCAAAGAGCAACAAACATATATTGTTCTAAACAGACAGCAATCTCCAGATCCAGTCTCACCTCGAAAAAGATACCGAACATCTTATCAGGGATCTTCCTTGCATTCTGCGGCGATGCATCGATATTCAACTGCCCAGTTTGACCCGCCACAGAACCCAGTGAGAATGCCCAGGACAGAGCATAAACAAGAACCAGCATATGGAGCCAAGAGCCAGCATCTTCTCTCTGCACCGCCATTGTATTCAGCAAGCTCACAGCTCAGACCAAACTCAATGAACGGGCCATATATATGGCCGAAAGGCTGAAACACACTACAAGATGATAAGACGATCGAAGTATACATCATCAAATTGTACAAAAAGCAGTTGCATGAGTGGAAGCAAAGCTAGCCAAGAAGGAACTGAGATAAGAACTGATAGGGACGTCATCAGCATTCTGTTTGAAGATTACTTCTTCTCCATTTGTTGCACATCGCGGGGAAGCAACTAGGTGCCGTCATTTTCCTCGATAAGATGGCGCACAAAAAACTATCTCATCAAGAACAAGAAAAAATAAGTCAAATGCTTGATTGCTTCGCTTAATTCTAAAGAAAATCAGCCTGAATCTGAGCAAGATAGTTTCTTTGTCTGTGCCTAAATTCTCCGTACCTGTACTGGAATGTTCGCCGAGATGGCCGGCGGAAAGAATCCGGCGAATCTCACTACCTCACCATCACCTGCGACGCACCTCGCCGGCGCCGCCGCCTGTACACTGTCGGTGGCCGCAGTTGCTTCCCTAACCCTTGTTCTTGGCCATTCCCCCCACGATGGTGGAGGGGGTAGGTGGCCAAGACGCCATCTTGCCACCACCTTTGATCTAGCCATCGCTCCCCATTCCCCAATACGCCTCGCCGTCGCCGGACGTGAGGATGGTGGATGGATGGACATAGCCAGTGAGGGGAGTGATTCCGTGGGCCAGCCCATCACAGCCCAATTAAAGCCCGATTAGTCTATGCAGCCTACCAAATGCACTAATGGGCTCGTTTCTGTAATTAGGCCCTATTTATGGATCGGTGCCAATCCCTTTTTTTTTTTTTTGCATTTTGGTCTAAAATTTGGATCGCTACAGCAAATGGATATCGATCCTGGCTCTTGCAATATAGTCCTTGTATTTTTGTTCCGATTCAGAGGAGAAGAAAAAACTGATTCTCTGTCAAGTCTGTCAGAACATTGCCGGTGACAGGGCGTTGTACTTTACTTCCCTGAGCTCTGTAGATGTAATCGATCTTTGCCAAGTCTCTCTCCATAATCTGTATTGTTTCCTTGAATTTTTTTCACTGGATGTTTATTCTGATGTCATTGATTTAACTGTCTTCATCTTCTCTACTATGTCATTGTCTTGGAAAAAAAAAGCGCCATTGCATGAGGACTGACTGTGATACACTGATACTAGTCAACATGTGCCACCAAGTTTATGTGTGAATACTATCTTTTGAAATTAGTGTGTGTGAAACTATGAATAATGCCAGTACCTTTTAAAAGCGAAGTGTGTGAGTACGTACGGAATATTATCTGTGTGAGATGATGACCTAGCCGTGTACATTCATGTTAGATGTAGAGGTTGGTTTTTAATTTTTACTCCATTTTCTAAAAAATATGAGGTGATGACCAGTTTAACAAAGTTGGATAGGCAGCAGGATTGGTGGTAATCTGCTCTTGCTTTCAGAAAGCGCGACGATGCAAAATTAGGCACGGTGCAGAAAGGGTGTGTTTGGTTGCCGGCCATACTTTGGCACAATCAAATCTTAGGTAAGTTGTGGCAGCCATAAAATATGTGGCAATCAAATTGTTAGTCACAAAGTGTGACAAAGTTAGCAAAAAATTAAGTATATGACACGTGGGACATGCTATTATTAAAGTGTGGCAAGCCATAATTATGACAGACAATTAAACACCTGCTTAGCAGCCCGCGACAGTCACAAATATGGCGTGGTAAAGTGTGGCAGCAAACCAAACACACCCTAAATAGGGCATCAAATCATAATGCATCATATAAGAATATTACTTCTGATTGTCTGGTTTAGGCTGATTGTCCGTAGCGTGCACGTCTGCAACGCTGACCGAACCAACTGAAGCTGCTAATTACATACGCATTTGTGGTTTAAAAAAAAATGAAAGCAAAACATAATCGAGCTGCATATGTTCTGTTAAAACAAATCACAAATATTCGATCGTCTCTAGAACTGATGCACACAAATGCATGGAATTCCTGAACCTATAATATTCTACTACTACTTTTTAACTAGCATCAATCCACAATTTTCACAAAAGCAATGACCAACCTACTACCTAGTGTAGTACCTAACCAGATGTTCATCGATTGATTCTTTACTCTCTATAAACACACATGCTATAATACTCTACTAGCACGAAGAAAACAACAAATTACTCCTTAATTAACAATTACGCTAGCTAGCTAGCTAGCTATTTCATGGATTAATGGCGGGGTCGACCTACGCGCCGGCGCCGCCACCGCCGCCGACGAGAACGACGACGTGAACGATGGCTTGGCGTTGAGCTGCAGATGCTGCAGCGCCTCGGGCATGGCCGGCCGGTGCCTGGGATCATGATGCAGACACCTCATCGCCAGCGCTGCCACGTCATGCGCCTGCCTCTTTGGATACTGCCCTCCAAGCCTCGTGTCCATCACCCGGCTAACTTTCCGGCGATCGCCGATGTACGGCCGAGCCCACTCCACCAGCATCACGTCGCCGTCCGCCGCGCGGCGGCCGGTGAGCAGCTCCAGCAGCACGACGCCGAAGCTGTACACGTCACTCTTGACCGACAGGTGGCCAGTGGCCACGTACTCAGGCGCCGCGTACCCGCGCGTCCCCACCACGCGTGTCGACACGTGGCTCTTGTCTCCCGTGGGCCCGTTACGGGCCAGCCCAAAATCGGACAGCTTGGCCCGGTAGTCGCCGGCGAGGAGGACATTGGAGGATTTCAGGTCACGGAAGATGATGGGATTTTCGAGGCCGTGAAGGAAGGAGAGACCCCTCGCCACGTCCACCGCTATGTTCACTCGCATCGGCCATGACAGCGGCTGCGTCCCTCCTAATCGACAGACAAATTTAATTAGCAATCCATGAATTGAATTGATCAGCTAGATGATTAATTGGATGATGAATTGATGAGATTACTCACTTCTGAAGAGGTGGTTCTCGAGGCTGCCTCTGAGCATGTATTCGTAGACGAGGAGTTTATTGCTGTCTGAATCTGAGCAGTAGCCGACAAGATTCACTAGGTTCTCATGGTGGAGCTGCCCCAAATAGGTAACCTCTGCCTGCATATATCAAACCCAATCCAATCAGATTAATCAATTAATCATCACTTACTTATAGCTAATTATCTACTTAATTAATTAATCAGTTGATTAGTGAGGAGTAATTAATTACCAGCCATTCCTTGTGGCCCTGGAAGCTCTCCTTCTTGAGCTTCTTAATGGCGACCATCTTGCCGACGCCGGGCTTGGTCGGAGCGAGGGTGATCTCGTCGATCCAACCCTTGTACACGCACCCGAATCCGCCCTCGCCCAGGAAGGAATTGGAGCCGAAGTTCTTGGTCGCCGCGCGGAGGTCGCTCATGTTGAACGACTTGAGCGACGACAGCGCCGGCGCCGCCGGCGACTGCGGCTCGTCGGAGCTGGCTCGCGAGAACTGCCCCGCCGACGAGAAGGCCGACGAGCTGCGGCGTGATGCCTTGTCCGTCGTCGCCGTCGTCAAGGTCGAGATGCTGCTTCTTGTAACCTCTGATTTGATATCATAATTACATCGATCAGCAATTCAGCATGGATGGTAATTATTCCTATCTTGAAGAATTAAGAACGAAAGGGAACAGAATGGCAACTAGAGCACAAGAACAAAAGTTAGTTTTCAGAAGAAGTATGGGTCAAAACTAATTATCTTTTGATTGCTTCTTCCTCATTCTGTTTATTGGTTAATCAAACAAGGATTAGATGGGTGATCTTACTTGATTCGAGTGGAGTCGGCGCAGTGGCGCACTTGGAAGAGCCCATGCAGTTCCCCATTGGATGACACCTCTTCCTTGATCACCTGAGCTAGCAGCTCCAGATGAATGAACAGCTGCAGGAAACTCCAGATGGAGTTTAGTTCTAGGCTCTGATGTACGCATGGAAGAATATATGGACAGGAAGGCATGTAGGCAGGTTCATGGGATGAGATCGTGTGCAAGGAATTCAAGGGATAGAGATGACTTCTCAAGCTCTCTCAGTTGACTGACCAAGTACATGTCTACTCCTCCAGTTTGCCTACTTGGAGGCTTCCTCCAGTTTGTCAGTCAAGGGCTGTGCTGATACATTTGTCCGTCAAGGGCTGTGCCGATACATTATATACCTTTCACTTAGATGTATTTCTTTGGCTGTTAAACACCATCACTTTAATTGCTGCAGCCAAAGCAATCACCATTAAGAGGTCCAGAAAGGGAACTGTTTTAGGTGCCAGTCTTTGACAGCTTCTAAGTTCTGACGATGGACCTTTTGGTTGCCCAAAATACTTGTTGTTTTGGGTTTTTATCCTGTAATATTTGACCATTCGTCTTATTCAAAAAATTATGATGTCGGTGATATGGATACAGGGTATCCCATATGACAAACGAGGGCTAGTTGTAGCACGTGCCAGAGTGCTTAGGTTAGATCGGCTATGTGTGCTGAGAAAAAGTGTTCGCGACGTGGACCGTGCCCCGAATACCACCTAAGATCCGAGATCTCGAGCAAACCCCCCTCCGGGCCGAGGCAGTTTAGATCTTGGCAGAGAAATATGGTATTCTGCCTGGCCAGTTTAATGTGGACTAGGGTTTCCGATCTTCCGAAAGGTTCTAATAACCAACGATTTGGGCGAGTCGCAACACACGTCGATCCGGCTTCTTGAGCCCCGCAATCGCAGCACCACGTCTAATCTGGTTACCACCCGTGCCGGAACACAGATGGCCTTGCCGAGAAGGCTAATCCTTGTTTGCGAATCGAAGAACACAAACAAGAACGAGATAGATAGCAACCAAAATTGCAGATGAATGATTAAGCTCACGAGTTGGGGTCTTACAAACCGATCAAACGGCGAAATTGTTCTTGACAGAAATAATCTAAGTAAAACCCAACCCTAACCTAGGCGACGGCTACTGATATATATAGGTTAGGGTCG
>CM002485.1:22108158-22139091 GCA_000325765.3 Leersia perrieri | reverse complement strand
GCGGTACCCTGCCCCCTTGTCCGGCGGCCTTAGGCGCCCCCGACCCTCAGAGAGGCCGTATGGCCCCGAGCGGTCAGGCGGCCCGACGGCCCCGGACCCCGTGGCGAACAGCCCGAAGGATGGTGGAGCCAGCAATGGCCCCGAACCACCTGAAACTAACCCCTTCGGATCGGGGCAGCTTAGATCCCTGTTGTTGATAGTGGTACTACCAAATTTTTTCCTGCTTTGGTTTAATTTCATCAAATGCAAATTTACTTTCAACCCTTATATGTATTGCGTGTCGGCTCCTCTCTTTTATCCTTGATGTGTGAACGGTTGAGCCAATCATCCAAATAAATAATAAATATTCGGGAACGTCCATGCCTCTGTGCCGAAGGACTTGTCGGGCCGCGAGCCGTGCCCTGGATACCATCGGATTCCCGAGGTCTCGAGCAAACCCCCTCCGGGTCGGGGCAGCTTAGACACTCGGCGATGAGCTTGTGGTATCCGGCTTGGCTAGTCTCGACGAAGACAGGCTCCCGAGGTCTCTGTGCTCGTGCTTTGCCCAAAGCCACCTTAAAAATCATGACATAAATGCTCATCAAGTAACACCAAGTTGAGAGGGAGGGTTGAGCCGACCGCCCCTGTGATTCTGACAGGATTTGGTTTTGTTAGCATGTGTGCAGGAAGGTCAAACAAACCGACGTATAGGCCTCCGACTCGGTCCTACGGTCAGACACGAAGGCTGGAGGCTACTATCGGTGATATGGATACGGGGGTATCCCATATGGTTGGAGAATGTCGTCCCGAACCAGCGTGGCACGCCCTAAAGGGGGTTGCGCCTAGGTTTTGGACATGGGCATACTTCAATACAAGGTTCGGGCCACCCGAGGCCACGTGGCACGTCCCTGGAAAGGGCACGCCCTAGGGCTTGCGGAGAGGCCACGACTCACATAAGGGGGTTCGGGCACCAAGCGACCACGTGGCCACCCCGAGGGGTATGGCCCGGGGCGTTACTTGGGGGCTCGCCTCCTATAGAGCTAGGGTCCGGGGACGCCCGGACCCCCGACGTCACTCACACACAGTTCCCCCTGTTAAAGGTGCGGGGAGCAAAGCCAACTACCAACCACAGCATTCAATGCCCTTGGATAGAGAGGAAGGTCTGACATCTGCCCCCATCGCATTTATTGCGACGTGAGGCGCGGCTGTCAGCCCGTCATCATCACCTACCTTTTGCCCATTCCGAGGGGAAGAGAATGGGAGAAAGTCTTCGGTATGTGACCGCGAGTCAACAGCAGTCACATGCGCCTGCCCCGCGCCATGCATGGTCACCGTCGCATTTAATGCGTTGGACGGCTGCGTGGAAGGGAGACATCACACACCTCATCAGCAGCATGATGACCACGCCGCCTGCTACTTCACCAACTCCCGCAACAGGAGCAAGACATGGCCCTCGACAAGACAGGGCAGGTATGCCCGCTCCAAATGGGAGAACATCCCTCACACATGAAAAAACGGTAGAGGACCACTGTGGTGTTCCCTTGAACTATGAAAGGAGGTCCTGGTCCTTCGTAGAAAAGGGGCCGGTTGGACCATAGAAATGGATATATCAACTCAATCACCAGCTCCAGCACGGCCCGGGAGAGAACTTCTCCTTGTAATTCATCCTTCACCACATAGTGCAAGAACAGGAGTAGGGTATTACACTTCCCTGGCGGCCCGAACCTGTATAAATCTTTGTCTTGTGCGTGTAGCAGGATTTTCCTTCCTGCCCACCTTCTTATTCCCCTTAACTCAGGTCTTGGCATTCCGCACCCCTGTGACAAACCGAAAAGGGGTTCCCCGGATCCCCGCGTGTCGTGCACACGCACCGACATATGAAATTATTATTTATTTTATTTGTGATTTGTTTTATTATCAAAAGTATTTAGATGTGACTTATCACCTTTTATATTTGTAATAATTTTTTGAATAAGACGAATGGTCAACCCAAAACGACGAGTATTTTGGGACAGAGGTAGTATATGTTTGCAGAAAAGACAGTTTCCTTGTTTCAGAAAAAAAAGATCGGTGGGAAGATACCTGGGAGCACTAGTCCACTTAGCAGCTATACTAGCATCATACAGTACGAGCGCTGAGATAAGGAGGAAATGCCACAGTAAAATAAGCTTGGAGGTGGTAAATTTTGCTGTTTTATCAACTGCAGAATAAGGTGTCCGAAGAAACAGAGGGTGATTCAGTAGCAGCTTATCATACTACGATCAGAATTCAGAAAGGACAAGCTTTTTTTTTTAAGATAAAGGAAGTTTTATTGGATTCAGAAAGGACAAGCTAGAACCAAACAATTTGTTCTTTACTCCTAGTTTATCCATCCACATGAGTGTGAAAGGGTTAATTATGTTAGCATCACATCATTTTCGGTTGTTGAAGGTCTGCCTGCATGTAGCCGGTAACTAGCACAAAAAGAGCTCTTGTCCTGCAGGTAGTAATATACCCAGAGAGGATTGGTTTTGAGTTGACACTTTCAAACTGATAGATACTGCTCCCATCTTCAGATTGTTGGCTTTGACCGTAGAATGCAGGATTCAGAGCATGGATCTTAGTAACTGATTATAAAATATATCGTCAATTAATAGCCTGCATTCCTGTGTTCGCGAAAAATCCTGCATTTTTGCAAGTTCAAAGTCAGATACATGTGCATTAACATCATCTCCTGCTCATCTTTCTTGACCTGATCAGCACATATTTCTAATTGATATTTTCTTTCACGTTGGTCTCTGCCCTAAGTAGAGTAACAGATGTAACTCTATGTATTGGCACCCATTGATCCACTAGCTTAACAAAAAATATAAACACTACTCCCTTCGTCCTTAAGTATTCGACACCATTGATTTTCTTTAACACATCTTTGACCGTTCGACTTATTCAAAATAATTTGTAAAATATGTAAAGTTATATATATGCATAAAAGTATATTTAGCAATAAATCAAATAATAGGAAAAGAATTAATAATTATGTAAATTGTTTGAATAAGACGAATAGTTAAACATGTATAAAAAAGACTAACGACATCAAATATTTAAGGAGAGAGGAGAGAGAGTATTTTAGTGAAACTAAAATAAGTTATTATTGTGTATCATAGATTGGCATCGGCAAGTACCGTACGCGCGTATCCTCGTATCTTCGCTGCGCAAATAATTTGAGTCAAAGGAGAGCGATCTGGAGGTTATATTATACGTGCAACTGGTGACCAGGTAGATCAAGATTATAATTTTTTCCATGGTACGGATCAGGATTAACACGATATACATGAGCTGGGCGACATAATTCATATTCTGCAAGACAGTGACATTAAGACATTGACTATGGATGAGTTAGAGAATTTCAAGCTGACGAGATCTTGAACAGTTTGTTGTTTTCCATCTGGTTGCCAGCCTGCACCATGATGTTATTTAGTTGATTACGATCGAGCCAGTCAAATTAGTGATAAACAGGGTGCGGCGGCGTTGGTGGACTTTTGCGTTGCAAGTGGCCATCTCCAATTTGACGTCCAAGACTCGCAGGTCTCACCAAACTGAAGCGTAGTACAGTACATGCCAAAATTTGTTTCAACGCGAAGCTGCTGCGAACACCAGATAGTCTCTTCAATCTTGAAACGCAAACTGTTTTGCTATCCTGCGTGCGAACAGGTGCATTATCCTTTGAAGAATGCCTCCATTTCTCATCACTTTCTGCGAGAAGAAATTGCAGCCGGTAACCACTAACCACGTGTTAAAGTTCTCACAAACAGATGCTTCCTGGAATGGAATGACAGGCAGACCATAATAAGCAGCACCGTCATCGTAGTGACATACAGCACACCTCAGCAGCATAGCATGGCAAAACATACACTGATCATTCTCCAACAGGTCTTCTACTGTAAGGAGATTGATTATCCACCAGTCCTCTTGCTTCCTAAGATTTTCATAGCTTGACTAGCATTTACATGTTGCAGCCCTTGTTGCTTCAGGCAACTGTTGTTCTCCTTGGAATTGTTAAGCACTTCCACAAAGTATTGTGCATCCGTGTTTCTCATGGTTAACAACTTCAAGGAATCACTTATGAATGGGAAAAAGGCTTCAGGTCTTAAACAGAAGGGCCTAAAGATGTGTAGAAGGGCTCTTGTATCAACTCTTAGCTGTGTAACTCCTTGGCCAGAGAATTTTATTTCAGTCCACCTTATGCTGCTGTAGATGAAGTAGTCGAGGCCTTCCGCTATACTCCTCCACAGATCGAGGAAATCTTTGGAATTAAGATGTAACATCAGTTTGGTGGTTCTGTCTCTGAGAACTTCTAGACTAGCAACAAATCCAGGAGATACTCCTAGATTTTCTTCATCCAAGACCTCATTAACTGGATGGATCTGTTCACCGGATAATCCAATACTTTGGACATAGTCCCAGGATAGATCTTCAAACTCGAGCAGAACAGAAGACATGATCTGTTCCAGATAATCGGTCCCCAATTTAACCAAGAAGGCGATTTCATCAGCAAAGAAAGAGCACGAATGTTGGGCACTGTGTTTGTGGCCCTTTTCCTGGCCTTCATCAACATGTTTCCCATGGGCACCCATCTCCAGAAAAACAATGTCGTCATCCCATTCCCGAAGAACATATTCACAATATCGAACAGCATTAATTGCAAAAGAGGCTTTCTGTAAAGAATTATCTTCTACAGCTGTGTTCGTCAATTGTAAGGCTTCACAACGTTCACGTAAGACAAGAAAGAAACCATTCAGGAACTGGACTGAAGAGGATCTATTATACTGAATCCTTAAACTCCTATTTGGCAGAGCATGACCTCTTTCGATCATTGAAGATGCAGTTTTGACCACATATTCAGAAATTGGTGGAGCCTTGTAATCTTCTCTTGTAGACAGAAGAAAATTATTGGTGATCTCCTGGTGATCAAGCTCTTTAATACTATATGACCAATTTGTCTCATCTTCCATCTCAGATTTGAGCTTATGTTGTGCAGAATTAAGCTCCACACCAGCCCACATTTGAAGCCAATCAGGATGCTCGCTATATATGGAAAAGACAGATAAGGACCTAGAAAGGCCTTCAGAAATTGATGCTATTTTCTGAATTCCTGAATCTGCAAGCAATTGCATTCTTTTATCAAAATTAATCATCAGGTCATTCAAGTGCATCCATGAGGAATGCACTTCAAGTTTGTCATCCGTAGCCTGATATGAGTTGACAAGGACTGAGAAATTTTGCCTCTCAAGGTATCCTAAAAGCATTTTCACCATTCCAGTTACCCAAGACTCTTTGGCACTTAAGCCCACTAGTCTTGCTCGATCAATCAAAGGCTGCAATATATCATCCACACCAGCCATAAAATCTCTTGCTATTTTGTAAACAAGGGCAAAGATGAACTCTGGCTGTTCAGACCATTTAGCAAAATGATATTCCAACCTGGAAGCAATAGGTTGAACCAACTCATCAATTGCCCAAAGCCCATTATCAAAGCATGCAGTTTTATCAGTGTACTTCGAATCTGACATGCTAGGAGTTGCTCCTTTCGTTCGGCATTGGCGCGCTTCACGGTTGGCTTGTGCATGTTGTAGAGCACACAGTGCTAGAAAACTTTGTGAATACTTCTCTTGGTTTGCCTCATTCATTAAGACAAGGGGGTTTGGAATTTCAGAGTATTTATCCCTCTCTGCATCTGGTGAAGACAAGGAAGGTGGCCAGCCAAGTGCTGCAAGTAGAGCTCGGTAATCAGTTAGTGCTTTAGGTCTCAAAGTAGCTAGGGTTTTGTCCACTCTGGAATCAACAGCCATGACAAGATTAGTCCACTGTGGCCTATTCGTGCTGATCCGCAGCAACTCTTGTTCAATATTCCTCATGGCATCAACAGCCTGGAGCAACTTTTCTTGCTTCCATTCCATTTCCTACATTTGGAAAATAACACATGAAACAAACATACTGGTAACAGACATAATATCAGCATAACTAAAAATTTTAGGATTTATCTAAAATACCAATTATGGAAGAAAAATAAAGAGAAGGTAGGTTCTCACATTAGATGTTGGCTTAAACAGCGAGGACAGGTTCAACTTTGAGGCATGTCTAATGATGGAAAATGTTGCATCTTCTAGGTTACCAACAAAAGCTTCCAACTGTAGAGCAGCTTCTGGAATGTCAGCATAGCAAAGTTACAAAAGTTACTACAAATTCCTACATCATGCGGGATACCATAGATGAGATGTATTATAAATTGTAGCACCAAACAAGTACTTCCTTGCAGCAAAGAAGGGGAAATGGCATGATTTCATGGATATTACATAAATTTAAAGCTGTAAACTGGCATGACAGATATCGCATCCATGTAATACAATTATTAAGGAAAAACGCGATGTCGATGCTAGATTATTAACACAGATATTCTCCATTGTCAGAAACTTAAGGTTGTTTTCCCTTCAGTTGACATCATCAAGCTACAGTAGTTTGAAATCGTGAGGTGGGTGGGCGGGTATGTGAACTGGGTTTCCAGGTCATTGTAGGCTTGTAGCTAGCATAATTTAGTCTCTACCAATGCAATTATTTCATGGAATTATGAAGAGACAATAATGAGAGCTCAAAAATGCATGGGTAAAATTACTCAGTGCACAAGCACAACAGATTAATTTGGTACTAGTCTAAGCATGGTACTTTCGAGTTACAAAAAAAATCACTGAAAGCTGCATAATCACCTGGTAAGGCACCAACTCAGAACTAATTTGGCAGGCAACGACACGGAAATTGTAACATCCAAGTGCCCTCATTTTACGCAAATTACTTAGCAATCAGCACCGTAACTAGTCCAATACGGGGATTTTACCAGTTATTAGGAAAACACAACTCGACGAGAAGAAGCGACGCTCACCCGCGTAGTGTCGAATGGCGTCGATCCGATGGATCTCCTTCACAAGCGCCGGCAGCTCCGCGCCCCGCAGCGTCTCCTCGCCATCATCCTCCGCATCGATGCCTCCGCCTACCAGCAACAAAATCAAAATCCGTTGAAACCCAATCGAAATCGACATCACCGAAGCAATAATGCTGTCACAGTGAGCGTCCCTACAAATCTAGAACCTAAAAGGAGGCAATAATTAAAGCCGCAGCACTAGGGTTCGGAAAAGCGGCGAACCTCGTGAGCGGATGCGGCGGAGGGAGGAGCGAGCGCCGGCGGAGCGGTCGAGCCAGGAGGCGGATGCGGACGCGAGCTGCGCCTCGAGGCGGCGGAGGGAGGATTCCATACCCGCGCACTCCCTGCGCAGGAGCTCGGCGAGAGCGGGCGCGGAGGCGAGGTCCTCGGAGGAGGCGAAGTGCGCGTCCAGGAAGCCGCGCAGGCTCGCCGCCGGTGGCGGCAGCGGCCGCGGCGGCGACATGGGCGAAGAGAGAGAGAGAGAACTGCAATCCTTTTCTTTTTCGTTTTTTTTTTCGCGCAGAAATAAAATCAGTTGCGGGGAGGTGGAGACCGCTTCGCCTTCGCTTTTCAGATGGGCTATGTCGGGACGAAGCCCATATAACGGCCTTCCTATTTGTGGGCCTGCTCAGTGGTATTGTGTAGGCCCATTTGATGGAAATGTTTGCAAATAACCCCTATATGATCGCTAAAGTTTTCACATAAACACCTATCTGGATTGATACCATTGGCAACGATCCTAGACTGTCATCGTTTCACTTATACCAACAAGCCGTAGCAACGTGAATGAAGTGCTTAAAAAATAATTTGTAGGTAAAACTTTTATATTTGTGTTATTCGCAGTTTGCATCCAATGCTAAAAAAAAGATTGACGAAAAACATTTCTAGATCAAATATAATACTCCCTCCGTTTCATAATGTAAGATGTTTGACTTTTTTATTTGCAATGTTTGACCATTCGTCTTATTCAAAAAATTATAAAAATATCATTTATTTTTCCTGCGACTTACTTTATTATCAAAAAAACTTTAACGTGACTTTTATTTTTTATATTTGCACAAAATTTTTGAATAAGACGAATGGTCAAACATTGCAACCAAAAAAGTCAAACATCTTATATTATGAAACGGAGGTAGTATTAAATTTAAAATTTTGTCTTTCACTTGTAAGACAACAGCCAAAGATAGGAGCCCTCTTTTCACATAATCCTCATTTGCATCTGATAGAAGTCGTTTTAATGGAATTGGGTCCATAATACTGTTGGAGCCCATGAGAAAGGCCCAGTACAGGGTGCAAGAGATGATGGATGGGCCCGACCCAAAACTCTAGGCCTTTTTTCCCTGCTCGATCGAATCACACCCATGCCGCCATCGCCATCAATGACGAAAGGAAGCATCCCTGAGGCGACCAGGTCAATTCCACCGACCGCTCAATTCAAATATCCACAGTTAAAAGACGGCAATATTAATCGTGTACGCTCGATTATATTATATTGTTTAACAGATCATATCTCTAGCTCTTGCATTCTTGCGAGTAATTAATTAAGGTGCAAATATATAGTGTCCAAATGGTGTCCATATCATGGACTTGGAGCTTGGAAGATAGCTGCAACTACCAGCTGCGCTGCCATACGACTACGAGTATATGTGCAGCTCTTGCGAGCCAATAAATTAGCGCATGGAAAAAGTCGTTACACGACAGTCATGCAGTGTGTGGTAGCTATATATCTGCATTCTAGAAGTCAATTCACCAGAATAATTGAAGCGAATTAAGTTACTGATTTATCGATCATTGACAGGTACAAACTGAGATCAGCTTAGACAGCTACTGCATGTAATGTATGCATGGGATTTACATACACACGGAGAGAGAGAGGGGTAGCTCCATTTTGACCGAAGACGACATGACATGCATGTGCTGTACAATACTAGCTAATACCCTACAGAAAGGAGAGAACTTAATTAAGCTGATCCGGCGATCTGATCGATCATCGATCGATCTGTGATGATCCTTCCCCTAGCTCCAAGAAAGAAAAAAACAAGAAAATGACCATGGATCGATCTGCATAGAGATGTCGTCGTCGTCGTCGTCCTAATTATCAGCTCAGCTAGGTGTGGCAGGGCAGGGAAACAGCTGGAATTAATGGCGATGGATTGATCTGATGATCAGAGCAGGTGGTCGTACATGACGGCGCTCCACGAGGAGTCCAGCGTGGGGAAGCACGGCTGCTGCTGCTGTTGGTAGTGATGTTGTTGGGGCTCCTGCATCAGCATCGGGTTGGTGGCGAACGCAGAAGCAGCAGTTGTGGTGGTGTCGAGCAGATGAGACGAGGCGGTGGTGGTGGGGAGGTGGGCGATGATGTTGTCGGCGGCGGCGAGGGAGGGATCGGCCTGGACGCCGGTGACGTGCTGCACCATGATGCGGAAGTTGGCCGGGTCGGTGCTGATGTACGTCGTCGGAGCCCGCTTCGACGCCCGCGACCGCCGCTTCCCGGAGCCGCGCCCGCTCGCCGCGGGGCCCAATTGATGGTGCCGCCGCCCAGACGGCGCCGGTGTTGGGCGCGCGGTGTCGGCGACGAGAACGGACTCGCATGTGATCGCGGGCATCGTCGGCGCCGAGAGTGCGAAGGCTCCTCCTCCGGTGGCGAGGAAAGCGGCGGAGGAAGAGGAGGAGGGTGATGCAGCGGCGGAGGAGGAGGAATTAGTGGTGTCGGGCATGGTGGAGAAGTGGAGCGCGCGGGCGAAGATGTCGGCGGCGTGCGGCGGCGCCAGGCAGGAGAGGGCGGCGTCCATGGTTGTGTGAGTTGAGTTCAGTAGAGGAAGTGGGTGGGAATAGAAGATGGAGATGAGACGGCCGGGGAATGGGCGAAGTATATAGGAGGAGGAGGCGAGGAGGGGACCCGGTGGAAAAGGGAAAACGCGTCGAGGTGTCGGCGAGGGCGAGGGGGCGCGGTTTTTTTGTCTCCGTTGTCGGAGGCCACCGCCATTTGCATCCACCATGTCGATCCGTGTGCGAGCCAGCCCACCACACCCGCGCGACTCGTCACAAATTCAGATGACGTATGTTTGGAGGACACGAATGAAAAAATTAATTTCACGGCTAGCCTGTAAATCACGAGACGAATCTTATGAGCCTAATTAATCTGTCATTAAAATATATTGGTTACTATCGTACTTATGGCTAATTGTAGCATAATTAGGCTTAAAAGATTCATCTCGTCGTTTACAACCCAACTATGCAATTAGTTTTATTTTTTATTTATATTTAGTGCTCTATGTATGAGTTTAAAGATTTTATATGATGTTTTTGGAAAAAAAAAATTAGGGACTAAACAGGGCCTTCGTTTGGAGGCCATGGGTGAGCTCGACTATGGTCCCACTAGCCATGTCGGACCATCAAACGTTTGACCGGATGTCAGATAAGATTTTTGGACATAAATAAAAAAACTAATTTCATAACTTAGTTGTAAATCCTAAGACGAATCTATTAAGCCTAATTAAGTCGTCATTAGCATATATGGGTTACTATAGCACTTATGGCTAATCATAGACTAATTAGGCTATAAAGATCCGTCTCGCGATTTCAATGCAAATTGTGTAATTAGTTTATATTTTAGTCAATATTTAATGATTCATGCATGTGTCGAAAGATTCGATGTGGTGTTTTTAGAAAAAAAAATTTGCCAACTAGACAAGACCTAATAAGGAGGGGTATAATCTTAAAGAGGCTTGTGTGACCTCCAAAGGTCATGAGGGCCTCAGCATCGGATATGGAATCATGGCCGAGACGTCTCACGTGGGCCAAGCAGTAGCGTTTACCTAGTAGCAATGTTGAGCAGTCCACCGCCGTCGAGGTCGATAGGTCATTTATCCCCACCATCGTCTTCGCTCTCGGCCCAAACACATCATCAGAGAAGGGGTGGAGAGACGGTGAGCTCGAAACCGGATCCGGCGAGCCCTTGTCCTCGTCGGCGCCATGACCTCCAAGCTCACCACTAGTCCGGAGGGAGAGTATAGTCGTCAGCACAATTTTATATTTAATTCTAGCCTTCCAGGTTTAGAGTGTTAAATGTATAGAGGTCTTATCTATGTATTACCCAAAAAGTAGGACTAACACAGAAAATTATACAATTTAACTATTTTACATTGTGGAAGAAAAGAGGATGTGGTGTCAGCCTACGTGACAAGTGAGACCATGCTGATTTTTTTTTAAAAAAAAAGTGAGACCATACCAAACGGTTGGCCATGCCCTAACGCCGCGCGCAGTTTCTCTGAAATCGACCCGACCACGCGTATGCAATTCCAAGCTGAACGGCTTGCACATGTAGCGCGCCCCGGCTGTCCAAGTGTGATTGTACATACTGTAGCGAGCATGGCATTAGCTCGTTCCCTGTGCTGCTGCCCAACCAAGCAAGGAAGCAACAGTTTCTTAGTACGCAGCTTTCAACTGACTGTCGGCCGCAATGCTCATGATCGTCCGATTTTCGTGCGACTGATACATAATAATTTCAAACATTTTGCCAGCAGAAAAAAAGTATAGCCCGCCGTCCTTTTCATGGAGCATGTGCAGTGCTAATGCGTACACAGACAATCGTGATGAGAGGTCGGGCAAGACGGATGCAAAATGTAGGTACAGTACATCCAAAATGTCACGCACACGCAGCAACAACGTACTGCAATCAGCAGCAGATAATAGCAAAGTAGCAAAACAGATGTAGGACTAGTATATCCAATTATCCACGAGAGCATCAGCCATCCATTCCCGGCTAATCACCAGTACAATCGCGGGAATAGCGGGGTCGGTTCCTTGTCGCTCTCACCAGGATTCCTATTTCTCTCTTGCATGAAAGATCACTCTAAACAGACACCTAAGCTAGCTAAGCTATAATCTACCTGCAATTCTCTCAAACTCACTCGCAAAAATGGCCAAAAATGCTCCAGCCAAAATCAAATCAACCTGTCCATCACACTCTGCATCCGTCCATCCACCTGCCAACCTATCGATACATGCTACCACTATTAACTGGAGTAGTAGCAACTAATTAAAGATCTCTTCTTTGTTCTTTCAAAGATAGATTAAAGATTTCTTCTTTATGTTGGCTGCCGTCACCAAACAAAGTTTAAAGATTATTATCGCTCTGAGAAGATCTAGAAGAGATCATTCGTCCGGTCCGTGGTGCGGTGCCAACTTTATCTGAAAGCGTTGTCTGTCTGAATATTTGTTCGTTGGTTTTTCTTTCTTTTTTCTAAACGAGATTCTGTGTGCACTGTAAATGAGTGTAAATGAGGGCTTTTTTCAGTTTTCACCTATCCAATGAAAAGGACCACCGGCCAACGATCTGATGCGCGAGCTCCTCGTGTTTGTTTTGTTTTCTCGTTAGGTTAATTGGAAGAAGCGATGAATGATTCCCCGCCTACTGTATCTTTGAGCTCTAGATCTGTAATTAACATTGTAAATCTGTAACTGCGTCCCTCTCAAAAAGAAAAAAGAACTGTAACTGTATCTGTATGGACTATGGACTATGGACTTGGAGTGGGGCTCGTGGACGACGACAACATTGAGCTCAAACAAGTTGCGTAATCCTCCTCCTCGATGCTGTACCATTCGTTGACCTCTGCACAAGTCCAAATGTGTGTTCAAAATGCGACTGCAGATCTTCCCTGCATGCCCCTTCTTCAGTAGCCACCACTGTGCTGTGCTCTGCAAATTGCAATTGTATCAACCTGTAAATTAATACTCCTAGAGGATTAACCAGGATTAGGCAATTTGTTATGCTTCTGACAGCCTTATTTGTTTTCTGAACATTGTGATTCAGAATACACAAATCAGAGAGTCTGAACACTCGAACAAGGCGTGGACTGATGTTCTCTGGACAAACTGCTTCACCATTCGTCAATTTCTGAATGAGATAGCAGCAGTGAAGCATATGGCAGCACACAGCCACACAGGAACGAGAGGAGCACAGGATGATCAAACAGGCTGACAGCATGGACGGAGGGTTATAGATTACTGCACAAAACTGAACAAGTTTGACGGTTTCCGGCAGTTGTCAGCGTTGAAATCCATTCAGCAGCCAACCACTCCAATTAATCTCGAACCCACAAGCTAGTAGTCAACACTACTACAAATCTACAAGTTGCTGTTGCATCGGTCGAGATTCGAGAGAGGAGCATGGCGTTTAGTTTAATCAAGACATCCCATGAGGCATTCCCTTGTAATTGAGCGCTTTCGAAGACTTTCTGTGTCATTGGGTCCATCAAACACTTGATTACTTCCACTAGCAACTAGTATTACCTCACTAATCAAAAAAGGCTCTGTACATCTTTTGCACAGGTCAGTGTCAACTGGAAAGCTGACACCTACTTTGACATTGGAGTAGTATTTTACTTGTTCAATGATCCAAATAATCCAGTCATCCAGAATGCAATCCGTTGTTGAATGCTGATCAAGTAGACAAGTAGCAACTTTGACATGGCGAAATGGAGAAGATTACCGTATGCTTGTTCTGACTTGAACCGTTTCAGAAACAGCCTGAAAAACTCTCATCACTGATCAGTCCTCACCAGCAAAAGATAAAAATTGGCCATTAGCTTGGAAAAAGAAATGACATAAGTAATGAGGGCATCATGAGATCACCATATGGTTAGCCATTCCACTGTGCATTATTTTAAGGTTTCCATGCACATCAGAGAGCTCTCTCTTCATGTGATGATACTACGCTGTTTTGACTTATCACACCTGCTCCTCATCCACTTGTTCCTTGTAATAGCATCAGTCGTACATGTTTCAGAATAGAGCAGAATATACTGATCTAACACCTTCAAATTAACAAAGATTGCTAGCTATATATAATCCCGTCTGCACAAAACTAAAATAACTGTACCTAACCATGCCGGATTCCCTAGGAATTATAAAGCAATTAAGCTTGGACCATCTCCTTGTCGCATAATTCCCTTTGACATGTAATGTATATGCTGCAAACGTCCCTATCCCTAGGTCAATGCCTCCTCAGAAAATTCAGAACATGGCAAGCTGCTGGGTACGGCCCAGACCTTTGTTTTTGCATGGTTGTTGCTTGTACCTTTCTAAACACTGACTCTCTCCTGCATTATGCTATTAAAACACTGGCATTAAACTAATCAAAACCATGACATCTCCTAATCTGTTTTTCATATGATGAAAAAGATACGGAGTATATTGGAAACCACAAACACTAGACCCAACTTTCTTTTGTTTTCGGTTTGAGCAGCTAGCTGACTCGACAAACAGGTTGCCTGTTTGAATCTATGAGAAACAAAGGGAACACTGCATCATGGTGAGTGCAATGGCTTTTGACTTTGCCCATGGATCAGCTTGGCTTGTCCTTTCTTATGGGGTAAACAGGCAGGAATCTGCTCGACCTGTTTGTTCGTTTCCTAGAGGTCAGATGCATGGTTTGATTCCTCTCCCAAATTATAATGAAAAGCAGCAATCTGCATCACAGTTGAATGCCAGTCTAGCTAGGCATCCGTGTGCTCTGTCAGGCAAGTTGAATGTTTCAGGTTGTCAGCTCAATTCACTTGCCCAGCTGGTGGAGGCTTTCAGCTCAAATCACTTGCCCAGCAGGGGCTGGGACATTGGAACAGGTAGTCAGTATTTGACAGGAAACTTTTCCTTACATGCATAGATGATACTATTATCCCAAAAAAAATATGCCTGGAATGAGTTGTTTCTTTACTTTCTTACATAGGGTCTTCATACTGATCATTTGTATTTTATCAAATTCACTGTAGAATCCTCAAATGATCAAAGGGACCAAACATTGGAGACTTAACTTTCAGCGCTAATTGACAAATCACTGAATTGTTCTGGAAAAATGGTGAATACATCATGTTCATAGCAGTACTATCTTACAATGTCTTGTCCTCTCATTTATATATATATTTACTGTTGCCCCATACCCTCACCAGAGACTACACATAACATCCCACCTGACAAAACGACTCATATACAACTTCATCACAACCAGAAATTACATATGTACTACTAACATTTTACTCGTCCAATCAAGAGGGATTATATAACTACGAGTCCTCCTGGGCTACTTGCAATCGTACTTTAATCCTCTCTCCAAAACTTCTCCTTTGCCTCGTCGATGTTTTTCTGCATAGCAATATACTTCTGCACTGAAACTGCTGAAAAGGCTTCAAGCTTCTCTAAGAATGCCATGAGACTTGACTGTAAATCAGCAGGGCCATTATTTCTGATGATTTCTCCGGTTCCACCATTTAGCAGCTGCTGTTGGTGCGGAAGGGAGTGATTTAAATCTGCAATGAGATCTTCAATGGCTTTCACCAACTCACTGGTCGGTAAATCGTCAATGAACTTAATCCAGATTTCACAAGTTGTAAATATGGGTGCAACAGCACACTCTGTAAGAGAAATGTCAACAACATTTTGCTTCCTGGAGCTCTTTCTCTTTTTCAGTGGTTTCATGCACTTGTGCAGCCATAAGTTTAGGCTAGACAGGTAAGCCTTGTGGGATGCCACCCACTTTTGGAAGTCTGAACGTAATTTACTGAGCTTAGCTGAGAGGAGAAGCGCATCTTGGCATTGAGACTCTGACTGAAATGATAATCTTACACTGAATTTGCTGGATACTAGCTTCATGATCGCATGTTGAAGCTGATTGCACTCAAGCATTGTTTCCCACATCCTAGTTAAACTGCAGTTAGGACAACACTGTCAGATTTGTATAGCAGTCAGTTCAATGCAAAGTGCTTACTGTGATGGG
This sequence comes from Leersia perrieri, assembly GCA_000325765.3. Taxonomy (NCBI): domain Eukaryota; kingdom Viridiplantae; phylum Streptophyta; class Magnoliopsida; order Poales; family Poaceae; genus Leersia; species Leersia perrieri. The sequence goes on along the minus strand of CM002485.1, from coordinate 22,123,387 downwards.
TGAATTCTGTTAAAACAATCTGAGACAGTCCTACAATGCATGACATTCCAGCAAGCAAATACTCTCTTCTTGTGCTCACCAAACTAGAAGTTATTCATAAAAAACTGGTTCGACAACAAAAATACCTTCCAATCAGTTCATCCAGCTGTGGTTGAAGCTCTTTATCTCTTATGTCTTCTATGTTCCTAGAAATGAAATCTATTTTCTGAATAGCCACTAGAATTCTGGAATGCAAATCCTTTACAGTAGCACGCATAAAATCAACATGAATTTGATTTTTCCCTCTCGATTCCTGGTATCTCAGTTGCTTGCGTTTCTCATCATACTTCCTGCATATGGCACTGTTGACCTGAAATCAGAGACATGGTAATCATTTGGTGAGATGTTTCAGAAGATCAATCAACTTTTATTTCTCAATTCTTGAGAAAAACTCACTAATACTGGTCATAAACTGTGTAAATTTTGAATCATTGAATAACTGAAAACTCTATAATCAAAGAAGCAAGTGAATTCGTCAACAAATTCTGCCGGAACAAATGCTGATACCATGGAAGGACCTGGCATCAATATTAAGAAGAAAATGAGCACGCTCGGGAATTGAATGCGGGCGCTGGGGGAGCACGATGGCTGCAGCCCACCAACTGCGCTAGGCGCAGTTCTCTCATTAACGAATTCTAGCAGTCAGTGTAGGGAGTTCCGAACCGAGTTCCAGCTAAGGGAATCATTAGAAAAGTATATTCAATGGTTTCTGAAAGGTAGGGAGAATCTTAATGAAATTTGGTCAGCTATTCATTCAGCCGACCCAGCAAAAAAAGGTAGGGAAAAGGAAATCATGTTGCGATAAGCAATCAGCCATGTGGAACATAGATCAAAATGGATAAACTTTCAGGAAAAAAAAAGATTTATGTATTTTACATAGAGTAGCCACAAGAAAGCTAAATTACCTTGACTTCATCATAAAGCTTTCCCTCCCATGCATACAGTTTATCTAGTGTTGATGTATGCATGACAGTAATAATCCCAGGAGGATTTCTAGACGGCGACAACTGTGAAGATACTGACTTATGCCAGGTAATGTATTTTACCTCAGCTTGAGAAGGAGCTGCATTATACCATGGTACATTGAATTCATTGAATAGTAAAAAAGAAGAAGAAGAAGCAGGTCTTACAGTTTATGACAGAAAATAGAACACTAAAGAAACAACAGCAAAGGTGAAATAACCATGGACAATCTAGACTCTAGGATATGACTATATGACATCATTTGTTAGAATACAAGAAAAATTCAATATGCAAGAGAGTAAAAAACACAAATTATATATAGTCAAAATTGCAGAGTATAATATCATCTATTACAATAGAGGAGTATTACGATAAGCAATTACACAGAAACTTTACAAGTTCCATGTGATATATTTGTATAAAAGGAGTAGATGGGGCTGCAGAATGCAAGAAACAGAAGTTCATACAGTTTTTTTTTTTAAAAAAAAAACTTACTTTCAGGAAGAGGGACATCCTCCCTGCAGCAGGCAAACAGTGTTGCAAGAAAACTTGATGACTCTAATCCACGTGCTGCCCGGAAATTGTTTTACATATCAAATTATAAGAGAAAATAGGAAAGCAATAATGCAACAGAAATAAACATTACAAGACATCTAACCTGTTTCTTCAGGTAGTAGAGCGCGGAACTGCAATTTATCTTCATCGAGAAATCTTGTGACTTCTTTTCCAGAATCACAAGCTCTGGAAAATAATCTCTCAATCTCTACCATGCCCAAATATAAGTCCTTCACGGATATGTTTGAATAAGGATACGGTTCATTTGAGCCCACAGGAAAGGCAGCACCTGAAGGTGGTACCACATTAACTGGGGACACTGCAGAAATTCTATCATTTTCATTTGCATGAATGCCACCCATTCTCCTCTCGTTTTTGGGGTTATCACTTTGGCAATCGGGATTGTGTAAAGCAATATCTTTTGATGCTACACTTCCATAACTATGATGCTCAGGTGCCTTGTCCGTTGAACTATTTTCATCAGACACATCACTTTTGTTACTCGACTCTGGCACAAAAGTTTCAATGGAAGGGCTGCCAAAATCATCTTTTGATTCAGCGAAATACTCTTCCTCCTCATTTGGAAAATCATCTTTTGATTCTGCAAAATCCTCATCCAGCTTGTCCAAATATTGGCCAGATATATTCTTGTCTTGAAATGATAATTGGTTATCACCTGGGAGAATTTGGTCAACATAGTCTAATGGTGGAGTGCCAGTAGGATCTTGAGATGAGGCACTGGCCATAGTCACTGTCACAGGAACTGCCACCTTCTCCAGGTAAGTTTTGATGGAATTCATGGCAGCTTTCATATGGCTGGCATGAAAAGAAGATGATGTATTATTTGGTATCGATTCTTCCGATGCTTCATGTTCAAAACATTTCCTCAGCAGAAAGCCAGTGTCTCTCAGTGACTGAATATAATCAGAGTGAGCAGTTGCAAGTGCGCATCTTCCATCAATTGCTTCTCTGACAAATCTTTTCCTCTCCTGGCATAACAGAAGGGCCTTATCATCGTCAATCTTGGAAGGTGCCACCCCCATTCGTGAAGCACAGCAGCAGCACTCAAATCTGTGCAGAAATTGCTAGGACATGCAGATTTTAGACCATCCACCACAGGCTGATGATAGGATCACTGGTTGCTACTCCCAAATAACAATTGTATAGCGTCTTAGCTATCGTCCTGCATGATTTGAAACTACCCTAGTTAATCCATGTGCTATATTGAAAATCAACAAGAATAACATATTGTTTAAGCATACTCTCCCCCAAAAATAAGGGTTTTGAGGAGTTTTTTCGTCTCGTAGGCAATCAGGAATCGGGAAGCCAACCAGTACTCTATCACTTCCGCTGTGGGAAATTATTAAACCCAAGAAAAATCTTAAAAGGAAAAGGATGAACCTGTCTTGGACTTCAATCCCCTTTCGCCGGCGAAATCTGCCCGTCTTCGATGCAGTCAGAGCAGAACTCGCCGCCGCTTGGTGAGTGGCGACCCGGATGAGGAGGATGCGCGGGTGTAGAAAATACCAGAAGGAAGCGACGGCTCGTGGCGGGCGGAGGAGTGGAGTGGAGGAGGGCGCCATTGCCGTCGCCTATCAGCAACAGCAAGCAGCAGCTCAGCAATGGCGATGCGGAATAATTACGGCGAAGAAGAGGAATAACTGCCGATGTGCATGTGTGTGGCGCAAACGCCACCGTCCACTTTGCCAAGTCGTTCTCGACCCATCAATACCAGTCGGCACGGCCCATGTTAAACAAGCCAGCCCATATAAACGATTCGGCCCACGAAAGCTAGCCCAGCACCGGCCCAATAAGCACGATCCTCTCTTCACCTCGATTTCGAACGATAAATCATTCGGCCCACCATTGCTTGCCCAGGACCGGCCCAATAAGCACGCTCCTTTCTACCCCTCGATTTCGAACGATAAAGCCGTCTTTATCCATCGCCGCCTTCTTTCTGTTCCCCAAAGAAAAGAAAAGAAAATCGCTCGCAATCAGTGCGTTTGATTTCGATTTCCCCAAAATTTGTCGACCGTTGTTGCTAGGGCAGGCAAGGCACGCTCCTCCTCCTCCTTCTCCTCCTCTTCCCCCCAAATTCGATCGTCTCCTTCACTCCCGTTGCTTCGATTCTTGCGGCTTCGTATTTTGGTGCGCTTCGCGAATCTCAATTCTGGGTTTATAGGTTGGTGCTCCGGGGTCAAGGATTCGAAGGGGTTGGTGATTCTGGAATCTGAATTCTGGGTTGGGGTTTTGGCTCTTTGTGGTTTGATTATGCTGGAGTGATGTTACTACCCCTGCCTACCACCTGCTCGATCAATTTCCTGACCCAAACCAAACCAGTTTGATCGAAATGCGTTTTTAGTTGTTTTTGACGGTTATTCTTGACGACCATTTGGGTTTGATTTTAGAATGGTGTCGGGTGCTTCGGTAATCTAGATTCTGGGTTACGACTGGTGCTCCCCAAGCGGTTGGTGTGCTTCTGGATTCTTCTGGGTTAGATTTGCCTGTTGTGATCTGCTGATACTACCGCATTGTTACCCTGCTTATCACCTGCTCGATCAATTTCCAGACCCAAAACTAGTTTGATGGGAATGCGTTTCTGAGTTGCTACTCCTGTTAAATTATTATTGGCTACTCTTGTGGGCAAGGATTTCATATTTTATTTGCAGATCAGATAGTGCTAGTCTGTAGTCCGATTTTTCTACATGATTTCTTCTCATTGCTGCTACTTCTTTTCTGATCAAGATTCGCTCCATGTAGGAACGGCCTCATTCTGTGAGAATCTGTGGATGTTCTGCACATTTCTAAGATGAGAAGGTTCTTTTTCTTTGGATCATCTACTGCGAGCACTGGAAATGGCGGTGGAACGTCAGGTGATGACGGTAGCAAGAGTAAGAAGAAGGCATTGGACGGAGGTGACAGCAATGTTGGTTCCAGTTCCGGTTCCAATTCCCCTGTTTCGAGGGTGTGTAGGTCAAGGAGCCGCCGTGGAAAACTCGACAATGAGGAACCATCCAATGCGAAGCAGCTCAGGAGGTGTAGGTCCTTCTCATCATCAGCAGCCAACGGTTGCTTGAAGGAAAGGAGTTTCAGCTTCTCGGGTGATGTCCCACGCTCTCTGTTTAATGACCATTCAGAGCTTGATCATGCTGGGCGTACCAAGTAAGTGATTCATTTACCTGATGAGTACCATCATTAGTTCAATACTGCCTTGAAACCTAGGATGTTTGCCACCATCAAACTAATACATTGTAAGTTGTAACAATACCCTTACCCTTTTGAGCATATTAGTAGAAACAAGAGAAGTTAAAGTACTGTGCACCTGCAAAATTTTTCATTCCAGCCAATCAGCTAACAACTGTAAATGCTTAATTACATGGTGATTGCCTTCTGTATAAATTATTCAGCCAGTGCATTCAGATCTTTATTTAGGCATCTCAATTACTTGTAAATCCCATTCCACTTAACTTCTACACTCTTTCAACTAGAACAGTTTTATGATGGACCTTCAATCCTCACTCGTTAAGTGAATCATTTGCAACTGTGATTCTATCTTATCCTTTCATTTGAGTGATGATAACAAAGTGCATATTTCTTTCAGTAGGCCTAACAGTGTGTACTGACTTGCAGTCACTATCTGTGGTCACCAGAAAGGCATCCAGTCTCAAGACAACACACAATAAAGGTCCCAAGGGCACATCCAGCCTTGCAAAGTGACTCTCCTGGTTCGAGATGCCATTCAGGCTCAACAGGGCACTCCCCTGTTAGCTCTCCCATTGCCATTCGGTGCAGGTCAACAAGATTAAGCAATATATTGAACCAGAATGAAGTTCTAGATCGATACATTGATGGAGAGCATGATGGTACTATTCTCACTGAGAGGCAAAAGCAAAACTCTCCCACCAAATCTGCAGTTTCAAATTTAGGAAGACCACCTCGGCCACAGTCTACAGTATCATCTTTGCCAAGACCAACAAAAGAGATCCTTGAGACTTACCCATGTGAAGATGTAAAGGAAGCCCATCTGCACCAACTTGCTCACGAAGATGCAAGGGACACATGCAAGATTACGACACTGTGCAATGCAAGTAGAAATCATGCAGACCTGCCAGATGCTTTTGAGAGATTTTCACATTTAGAAGATTACAAATCAGAAAGTGCAACATTCGTTGAAGATATCTATGAGGATTTGCAAGAAATGCAAACTCCAGATTTTATTCGCTCATCCCTCGATCCTATTTCAGGTATTAACTTGTTATATTTCATACTCATGTTACCATGATTCCCCCGATATTTTCTTGATTATGACCTGCATTTCGCAACAGAGCATGCCGAAACTGATGACGAGTTGCTCCAGAGGACAAAAGAGATTGAGGCGAAGTTCGTACTCCCCCGTGAAGAAACTTATGAGCTTAGCATGTCAAAATATAAGAGGCTAAGCGCAAATGACATGCTCCAGATGATCCAATGCTTAACTGAAGATAGGAGGCAACTAGCATATGAATTGTCTTCACAGATTAAGGCACGTCTTACAGAAAGGTTTGCTGCCAAAGAGCAGTGCAAACAATCAAACAAAGAATTAGACATCAGAACTAGAAGATTAGAGAAGGAGAAGATTGAAGTGCAAATCGCTCTGGAGAAAGAGATGGATAGAAGATCAGATGATTGGTCAAATAGATTTTCAAGATTTCAGTGTGAGGAAGAGAGATTACGTGACCGAGTGAGAGAACTAGCAGAGCAGAATGTCTCCTTTCAGCGAGAGGTTACTTTTCTTGAAGCAAAAAGGGTCGATGCTTCTGATAAGATTGCTTGTTTGGAAATGCAAAACAAAAAACTAAATGATGAGCTAGAGAAGGTCAGAAAAGATCATGACAATCTCCAGAATTCCTCTGAAAATTTGCATGCTCGTTTTACTAAGGCTGTAGAGGAAAAAGATCATCTCAGGGAATTCTTGGAAGATAAGGATGGTGAGAACAAAGCATTGCATAAAGTGATTGCAAGGCTACAAACCATTTGCAATGAACAAGAAAGAACTATTAGTGGCTTGAGACAGGTATACAATGCTGAATTAGATAAGAAATCTGTTGAGTGTGGTAATGAGAAAAAGAAAAGAATGCAAATGGAACTCATTAGACTGACAGGAGTCGAGCAGAAGTTAAGAGGTGAACTTCAATCTTGTCATCTTGAAGTAGAGTCCCTCAGGAAAGAGAACATTGCACTCTTGAATCGTATACAAAGAAGTATTGGGAATGGATTACGTCTGTCCACAATTCGTCTTGACCAGGAGCTACAGGCCAGAGTGGACAACTTGCAGATACATGGCTTGTCCTTGCTTGATAAGACTAGTCATCTATGCATCAAATTGTTGGACCTAATGAATTGCAAAAGACGTGAAAATGAGTCTGACAATGGCATTGCTGCATTAACAGTCACTGAGTACAGTTCGGAGTTCCAGAGCATCAAAGGGCGAATTCAGAGTCTAAAACAAAGTTTGCGGACTATCAGTTCTGTACTCTCTGAAAAGGAAATTGTAAAGGAAACTTCTGGAGACATTGTAGTTGGATGCAGTCCTTCCACGGAGCAGAAGGATGAGTTAAGTCTGGTATGGCGCCTATTCTGTTTTACAGAAGTCCTTCTCCATTCAATCAAGATTATTTTTCTTTTTCTTTTTTTTTTTTGGATTAAGAAAAAAAGGTAAAATGTGTTTTATATAAGATCAGCAGGTGCAGAACCTTGAGCTCTCCATCATCTTATTATCAATGTAGGATAATTCTGAACTCAAGCTGAAAGAAGAAGCTATACTCAATAGAGTACTAAAGGAGGCGCTCCTTTCAAAGGAGCTTGATGTTGAGCAACTAGAGTCAGATCTGGCATCTTCACTTCGTGTACAGGATGTCATGAGAAATGAGATCCAGAGAGTTCAGGACGAACTATCTTGCATGAACCACAAGGCTAAGCACTTGGAGCTTCAGGTAACTTCCTATCCTTTTTCTCCAACAAGAACCCTTTTTCTTTGTTTCTCTCATACATCATTGATTTTTGAGAATGGGTTCCCCTGTCATGCTGTATTACTGTAGTGTCCTGAACAAAATCTGTTTTGTTGTTTTTACCTTCAACCAGTGCTCTGGATTGTCTGTCAAAAAATGGTATGTGCTTTGTCTTACTAAGAATCAACTTATATTTTTGGTTGCATGACCTAAACTGCAAAATTAAGTGAGAATCTGAGATAAAAGGTCATCCATTAGGACTGGAGCTTAGGTCTGTAAGAGATTTTCTTTATTATGCCTCTTGATAGATTCTCCGACTGAGGTGTTTCAGAATATTGTAGAAGCAATTCGGAAGTTAAGACAATGTTAATGAGTGCATGAAATTATGCGAGTTTTTAGCGGCTTCTGGTCAACAAGAATCTCAGTATCAGCATCACATATCAAAATATAAATGCTTAGATAAATCTACTATAAAGCAGTTGAAACAGAAAACGTTATATCATGATAAATAGTATCATCGTGATATTTTTTATACTAATGGCAACATGAAAATTCATCAGGGTCTGCAAATTAGTTTATCAGTAGAGAATTCCGAGTCTGAGATTTAACGTGTTATTTGTCTAGTACATCATACATGGAGCCTCTAGTAGTGTAGCTTACAAGCCGTGGGAAAAAGTTCTGCATGCCAGATTGTGTGCCTCTGATTGTCCTTTTGTATTTGTGACATTTTAATCCATGTACTCCTTTACAATCTGCAGTTTGTATACTTTGGTTGTTTACATACTTCTTGCACTGGCAGGGTTTGAAGAAAGACGAGACCATCAATCAAGTCCAGCTGGATTTCCAAGAATCTGCAAAGGAGCTTAGTTCCCTTAGAGGAACGCTGAAAACAGTAACTGATGAGAGGGACCTCTTGTGGCAGGAAGCAAAGCAGCTGAGAAAAAACATCAGCGTCATGCAAAATGAGACTACCTCATTAAAGAAGAAGATTGAAGCCCTTGAGGAAGACATACTTGTTAAGGATGGTCAGATATCAATACTACTAGATAACATCAACAAACCTCAACTTGATTTCATCTGCAGCCCTAGATCAATGAAGAAATTTGACATGGAGTGAAAACCGCACAGCAGAGGTAATCTCAATAGTTTTACTTCTGAAGACAGATAGATGCTTGTGAATACAATGTTCATATGCTTCTACAATATCTTTAGTACACAATACTGATATGTTGTCCAACTCATTACCCACATTATACATTTTGTAAAGCTTGCATACTATTATCTCAATTTCGGAAGCTTGGACGACTCTTCTTTTTGTCTCTGTTTTCGCTATTTTGTTCATGTCGTCACTTCATGAATCCATAAGTTGTGCGTCAGTGTGTTTGTCTTGTTTTATCAGACTGAAATGAGAAACTTTCTCGTATATGTAGCAGAAGAAATAAAAATAAATCGGTGAACGAGTAGAAAGTAAGTTTCTATTAGCTTCTAGTTCTTGTTTTGCACATGGAGATGATAACATGCTCGTCCTCGCGGTAAGGGCACCTTTTCAAACTTATTGACAAATGCTGCTTATTTTATCTTGCTCAAAATCTGACCAATTTAATGGGTTCAGGCAAGTGGTATTTTCTCTCTTTTGCCAGCCACTCTGGGAACTTGGCTGACTTTATTGATTTCAAAATCTTATCCAACAAACTATCTGAACAGAGAAAAGACAGCGAAACAAACATTTCTCCTTGCCTTTATCTCTTTTGAAATCCATACAAAATTATCATCTATCTAAAAGGTCAAAACTTGCATGCAGATAATGGTTTCCTTGATCTGTCTTATTTTGCAAGAAACTGTAACCTTATGTTTGAAATTATATTTCAAAAGCAGATGCATGCCTTCTCAGTCACTGCTATGTGTGATTAGCCTGCCTGAGCGAATTGATGGCCTGATGGTAGCTACACAATTCAGACGTCCTTTTTGCCGGTGTTGTTTGCTGCACTACGAGCGATTAAAGGCCAAAGATATGCATGATTTGATTAGTGGTAGATCAGCTCCAAGCCTGCAACTAGCATGCATTTGTTCAGGGCATTCGCAGTAGTTTCAGTTTTTTTTTTATGAAATACATGCAGCAGTACTATTTGTTCAGGGCATCGGATTAAAGCTTGGATGGCCCAGATGTCATGCAGTTGGTTGCTGAAGTTGTAACAACAACTTCAGCCGATCTCGGTCCGGGGGAAAATTGGTCTGCTTGTGGTACTACTGTCTATGTCCATGTGGCTTTCAAGCATGTGGTCAGAGTCAACGTAAGTGGGGATTATCCATCGTTTCATCACCCAAGCATGTGGTCAGACAGACACACTCTGAAGTCTGAACACTGTATATCCATGGCCTGTATATTGCCGTACTGCGTTGTAGACTTTCACTTTTGCCGTCAATCCGTCACTTCTTGCTTCAGTTGAGAGATGCCCTTACTTGGGTTTCGGACGACACATATCCAAGTTGATCTTGGAACAGAGTGATTAAGTGGCTGAAGCAGTTAGCTATTAACCAGCAAGTGTTTGCCTGGTTCCTCATTGCAAGAAAAAAAAAAGTAGGGTAGAGCCGGATTCGATGAGCTACACACGTGCCTGAATTTTCTGAATCCTGGAAACCCCAATTGATGCTAGTATTGTTTGTTCCTTTTCTAATTCAGAGAGAAAGTTCCATTTTTTATTAGCCCATGCTTACTTGTCCTGGTTTTTCTAGGGTTTGTTAGAACATCTAGAGAAAAAAAACATGAACTGGGAGGCAGGAACTGACAGGAGATATCTCTCTTGAATTTAAAGGGAGAGAAAGGCCTAGATAGATGGTGTTGTGAACAAGCTGTATGTAGGACTGACTTGCATTGAATCACACATCGACACGATCTGTGCCTGTAATTTTCGTCTCTTTGAAGTCATTGTCCTGAAAGGATTGCATATTGAATGCCAAAACATCGAAAAGTCAGAAGGATGCTTCCTGAACTAGTAAGCTTGATCGATGTTTGCTTGCTGATTCCCGACGGCATAGCTACTTGCAGAGGCCAAACGCCAATTTGGTGACCCAAAGACGATCCAGGTAAACTTCATCTGTGGCATCAACCGAAAACGAAACGCAAATGAACAAAGCTCGTGAAGCTTAGGTTACAAGTTGATATTTAGATTGCAGCTAAATACGAAGAAAATGTAGACTGCATTTCCGTGTACTGAAAATGACATGCTTTCAGTGACCCAACCTATCGATGGTACTGTTGGACACGTCTTTTGCACTGTGTGCAATAGCGATAGAGATCGTGATGACACGATCGGCATCGTAAATTAATTAATTGATTAATCACCATTTTTAATATATATACATAATACCATTGACTTTTAAATACATACTAAACCATTAATCTTATTAAAAAATTATACAAATATTATTTAATTTGCTATGAGTCATAATATTATTAAAGATATTTTAAACATGACACTGACATACTTTTTTATATATTTATAAATTCTTTTTTTAATAAAGGGAATAGCCAAATACGTTAGAAAGCCAACCATGTCCTACATTAGAAAGCGGAGAGAATAACTCTTAGTAACACTGTACTAGCTTCCATATATAAGCGTCTCGATCCCTCGCCTTGTTTCCCTAGCTGATACTACAGTTAGATATCTCTACTTGCATCGATCCTGAATTAATGGAGATGAGCGTGATGAACGCGCTGCTCCTTATCCTCCTCGCCGTGGCCGCGCGGAGGCTGGCCGAATTGGCGATGAGGAAGCTGATCACCGGCGACAACAAGACGGCGGCGTCGGCGGCGGCGGAGCAGCTGCGCGTGGCGCGGTACAGCGGCGGCGGCGGCGAGTGCGCGGTGTGCCTGAGCGGCGTGGAGGAGGGCGACGAGGTGAGGGAGCTCCGCTGCAGGCATCTCTTCCACAGGGGATGTATTGATCGGTGGCTGCTCATCACGGCGGCGGCGGCGGCGACCTGCCCGCTCTGCCGCTGCCGGCTGCTGCTGCCGACCACCTCGCCGGCGGCAACGGCGGAGGCGGAGGCGGATGAGGATTATTACGGATGCGACGGCGACGATGAGGAATCGGGCATGGTGATGTTCATGGCCTACGTTCGGAGCAGCAGCACATGGCTGTGATCGATCGACCTTCATGAATCATGATCAATCTCGATCATCATCGACGAGGTGAGACATGGATCGATGTACGTACAAGGGCGCACGTTTTGTGTACAGTTAGTAGCTTGAGCAAATGCATCGATCGATCGGCATCAGCAACAAATTGCCTGCCGTCCGTCTTGTTAATTAGGGACTCGATAGATAGTACTGCAGATGGATGCATCGATCGATATATCCGCTAAAAGCAGCGAGAGAGAGGAGGTGGCACGTTCTTGTCGATCGTCGGATTGGATTCGACGCCCGTACGTGTGTGATGTTGTGAATTGTACAGTACGTGACGGCGGCCGGCTACTGCAAAACCTAATTTCCTCCTGCCCATGCCTAATGCCTCCATTTTCTTTGATGAGGCCGGCCAACGTATTATATTGTTCGTATGTTGTTCACTTCACAAGAGAGACACTCCTGTTCAGCTGCTCTGTATTGTATTTTCTTTGTTGTACTCCCTCCGTTTTTTTTCCTTTGACGTTGGCTAGCTCAAAATTAAGCTAGTAAACGTCAACCATAAAAGTCCGGAGGTAGTATCGTGTATTCTTGACTTGTGCTGTACGCCTTCCGTCCTAAACTCCGCAAAGCCAAAATTTAAAAAATTTGACTAAAGTTTAAATTAACTATATATATAGTGTTATGCATGTCATGTCACCAAAATCTCTGCACTCCTTGGGCTCAAATTAAAGAGTAAAACTATCCATAAAAAATAATACACCGAAGCACACATAAATAAATTCAATACTGAACTAAAATTTCATTAGCACACCTGCGGTTTTGGGATTCAAACTTTTTTTGAGCTCTACCTGCAAAATGGATGAAATTCAGATTTTCTTTATACAAATTTGTCTCAAATTTGCAATAAACTTACCAAATTTTCGAAAATTTGAACCAACATCAGACAAAATGGGGCTTAAAAGCAATGCATGACATACCTCTTGCCCATGTCTCCATTTTCTTTGATGAGGTCAGCCACGTTTTGATAAACAGACCATGTGCACCTCGCGGATTCATTCTATATATGCTTTCAATATAACATTGGTACTAAGTATACAATATTGTTCAGTCCACGAGAGATACACGCCGGCCTCTACTTGCTGTATTATTGTTGTATCGAATGCGATACCTATTGTATTGTTTGGATAATATAAATGCTTCATTTCGTTGTCCATCAAGAAAACATTCCATTCAATATAAAATTAAAAATAATCTAGATAGTGAAACATTATTCATTAATAGGATATACCGGATAAGGGTAAGAATAGGAGTCGACATGATCGGGATCGAGAAGCCTAGGGCACTGTTTAGTTCCCAAAAATTTTCACCCAAAAACATCACATCAAATCTTTGGACACATACACGAAGCATTAAATATAGATAAAAAAAATAAAACTAATTACACCGTTAGGCTGTAAACGACGAGACAAATCTTTTGAGTGTAATTATGCCATGATTAGCCATAAATACTACAGTAACACATGTGTTAATGACGGATTAATTAGACTAAAAAATCGTTTCGCGGTTTTCAGACTAGCCGTGAAATTAGTTTTTTAATTCGTGTCAAAAACACCTCCCGACATCTGGTTAAACTTCTGATTTCGCGAAAATTTTTGATGAACTAAACAAGACCCTAGTTGAATGGAGCATATGCAAAGTCCACGTTAGCATATGGATAAGTTCTCAAAAAATAATAAAAAACAACTGATAAAGAATATCGTTACTCCCCCCATTAAAGCAAGTCAACTACATATGCCCCCGAAATTAATGAAGTCAAACGACTTGCATCATTGCAGTGCATGCGTGGCGTAGGCGTACTAACTCACCCATGGAATGTAGTTGCAGGCTGAGACTGCCGTTGGATCGTGCCGAGACACAGACGCACAGCCTCGTACATCGGCCTGTCCTAAAGCCCAAAACACGTAATAGGCCAAACCGGCCTATACGCTCTGAAGCAGGCCTGGGCCGTCTCTTTTGCTTTCGAAACGGGTGGGAAAACGGTCTGGGTTACTAGGTACTCCCTCCGTGTGTTTTGGGACTGTCTATGCTTGACGTCAGATTTTAGAAATTTTGACAAATAGTACAATTAAATTGTAACTATACCATATTTATATTTGTTATTTTTTTGTTATAAATTTTGACGGCAAACATATATTCCATTGAGCCAACCAATGTTATATATTTAGAAAAAAGGAAGTAAAATATATCTTATTTTTTATGATGTATTCATTAATCTAACAGCCAAAGTAAAATACTCCATCTATTTTTTTATTTGACGTAAATAAGCTAACCAACATCATATAAAGATGAATGGAAAGAGTATAACTTATATTAGCACTCTGCTATTGCGACTTACAATATGTAACGAAGGAAGTACTGGATAAGACATCATATGACTACCGTCCTAATATGTGTCGGACCTTCCCTTGTTCTGTATTTTTGCCATTTTGGGACGGATGAATTAATTCTAACATGGTGCTACCGTTATAGGAGTGCTGTGCTGGCCTTCAGAAGAGTCGTTCAGGTCAACAACCAAATTGGTATGAAAACTGCTCCAAAAAAAAATATTACGGGATTCAGATATGCTCTACCCCCGGTCACACCACCTCAAGGGAAGCAGATAATTCAATCAAAAAAATCTAAGAAAGAAAAACAGGCGTGATGCCTTGGAATGCCACTATGCGCAGTACTTCACTTCATTTAGAACATTCTGTCGCTGCAATCAAATGTGCCAGATCAACATGCCACATCAAACCTCGCATAAGAGAATCGCACCACAATACCACATCAAGATAAGAATCACACACTCACAGTGATATTCTTCTCTGGAAGTTTAGAGTGAAATTTGCAAGAGGGATATTTTGTTCCCTGCAAGTTGACAGTAAATTTGCAAGAGGGATAGACGTCCAGAACTAGATCCTGATCGATGATTAAGGTTAGAGTTCGTTTCAGTTCACAACAGCCAGCATCGCCAGGTACAAATCCCTTGATTTCCTGCAGATAGTTTAAATAAATTTCTCTATGAACATTGTGGTTGGTTGGTTGATTAGAAAGAGGCCGAATTAGTTCGTCGCAGCTCCTGCTTCGGCTCCGGCTGTGGCACAAACTGCACTACTGGCTCCAGCTTCTGCGTTAAAAATGCTTTCAGGAAATCAACGCAGCTAGGGAATGTTGAGAAATCTGCAACAGCCTGTTGATGAAAACAGACAAGATCAATGAGTCAGCTGTAGACAGAACAATACAATCAATCCTTAGTTTAAGATGATTTTTAAGCTCGAATTAGAAACAGCCCTGAACAGTCATATTCTGTCCTACAAGTGCGCATCTGGAGGAACTAGTACATTGAAAACATATCCTAAAGCAAGAAGGTATAAATAACATTTTGCTGGGTACATGATTGTCCACAATGTCATTTGTTAAAGCCAAATTGCAACCTTTGCTCACCTATCCATGGTACCAGTATCCCAAGAAGTACCACATTTGCACAAAAGATGCTAATCAAGCGTTATTACCCCCCCCC
>CM002485.1:22084402-22108058 GCA_000325765.3 Leersia perrieri | reverse complement strand
GGGTACTGCAGCTGCTGCGCCGGCGGCGGCGGGTAGTGACCCCGCAGCCAATGCGCGCCGCCGCCGCCGGCGCCGACGGAGACGCCGGCGCGGGACAGGAGGTCGTCGAGGTTCATGCTCCGCAGCGGCTCGCCGAGATGGCTCTCAACTTCGTTCATCGTCAGGCTGTACACCGACCCCTGCCTCGACAGCGCGCCGCCGCCGTCGCCATGGAAGGACATTGTGTGGACTCCCATCCACACGCACACAAAAACGTGGGAGTGCGATCACCTAGCTGCAAAGAACATTCGAGAAGCTTCAGAAACCAAGAAGACGGAGGTTGAACTGAACCGATCTTGCCGGCGGCGGCGGCGGAAGAGGAAAGAGGAAATCTTGGAGCTTGCCAAGAAAGGGAGAATCTTTGCAATGAACAGGGGAGAGGAGAAGTGGGGGTTTTGGGTGCACTCCTTTTACCTCAGCAAACAAGGGAAGGGACCAGATCAGAATCTGGTGTGAGAGTGAAGCACAGGAGGAGATGATGAGCAGGACATTGATTTTAGGGTTGCTACTACTACAAAGAGACTGAAAGTTGGAGTTGTGGATTGTGGAGGGGAAGGGGTCCTGTCCTGAAAGGGAAGGAAGGGAGGAAGAGGAGAGCAACTGAGCTGCTGAAAATGCTGATGAATGAAAAAAAGAGGCTGCCTTTTTGGCATGGCCAATGTTCCAAGGCTGTACTGTAGTAGGCATTGCTGTATTTTCCAACATTATTTTTTTGTTGTTTTTGGGAGGGAGAACTGTGGACTGTGGGGGTTGGGGGATGATGAGCAGAGTACTCCATCTCCACTGGGCTGGGCCCACCTCCAAAGAGCCTCATCAATCTCAAAAGAAGTTTTTTGGGCTCTGTTTGGGATATTTTAGTGGAAAATTTTAACATAGTTTGCTTAAATAGTACTACTCTGTTTTAAAAAAAATTGCAATTTTTTAAAAAAGATGAGTCATACTTAAAGTATTTTTATAATAAAATAAGTCATAAACAAAATAATTAAACTCACATTTTTTAATAAGACAAATAGTTAACGTTACAATTTTTTTAAAAAAAAAATCAAAACCCTTACACTGTGAAATGGCGGTAGCAGTAACAAATTCGAGATGTTTCGTACAGAAACAGGTCCAAAGACTTTCTACTATTTCCTCTCTCTGATTCCTCTAGTACTTGTTGCCAATCCCCTTCCTTTGTCTAACTCCACCCAGGTCAATATTGTATTAGCAACCTCAGTGTATATGACCTAAGCAGGTCATACGTAACAGGTCTATGCATTTAGGCCTTATGAGATGGCTCACATGAGAGATAAAAACATATTTTCTACTCATTTATAAACAAATAAAACTTGTGTTACAGTGAAAAGAGAGAGCGACAATAATGTGTTGCTGTGAGTGAGTGAGTGAGTGAGATTAAATTGTTTCTTTATTCTTTCAGCCCGGCTATAAGCTTACTATATGCTCTTTGCTATTGCCCACCTCCAAAATCACTTCACAATGCTTACTACCATGTTTTATGATATATTTAATGCTTACTACCTGTTTTTTTAACACATTGCGGATGCCCTTGATAATCTTAATGGCAACAGTTAGATGGTTCTAATGGCAATCTTTGGCGGCGAAGTGTGTCGTGTGCTATGGTGGCGACCTCCAGCAACAGCGACGAGAACTCTGATGACAGCAACGATGGCGAACTCTAATAGCCCCACTATTTAGGGTTTCGGGTTGAGACGAGATGAGATAATAGGAGGCTTAATGTTGGGAAGAGGGTGGGGTCGCCAGGCATAAGAAAAGGCCTTTTCAACATCGGACCGGTGGTGGAGAGTGACATCGGGTGGGAGAAAAAATATTTTGTTAATTTATACTCCTTCCATATGAAATATAGCTAATATAGCTAAGTATGTATTTCAAAATAAAGTTATTTCTTCACATACCTCATCTTCTCAATCAATTACAATCGTTCTCAATTTAACTCCTTTACCTGTTTTTTCTCTCGACCAATTAGTAAAACATTTTCCCAACATTTTCATTTAATTTCTTAATACACGTGTCCAACTTAAAAATACTTCTATTCTACCGTGACGGAGGCAGTACTATCATATGAACTATAAATACTAAAAATACTGTTTTATTGATATAGTAAGAACTCCATAAATCAATTCGTAAGATCACCTCTACCGACCTACTAATGAATATTATCGAGCACCATAAAAGTGTTCACCAATAATTGTACAAGTGTTTGTAGCACGACTTGCACAATCCTTTGTGTGTTGAATTAAAAAATAGTCAAGAAATGCAACCCGATAATAGCAGAGCAACAGTAAAGTAAGCATGACATGCTACGACAGTAGTGGACATGAACTCACTCCAGCTGTAGTAGCAGCATTGTAGGCCAATGCTAGCTAGGAGTACCGTGCATTGTCTGACAAACATCTTTTGCAGCGTTTTGGGGCATTCGATGAACAAAGGATTGGATGTCTCTCTTCCTGGCTGGCTATGGTTAGTCAATGATGGATTGGACGTCCGATAAAGGCAAACGCAATTGACAACCAAAACATTTTGAGAAGAGGAAGCAGAAATTGTAGGAGAGAGAGAAGTACTGCTGTACTGGCCATCAGTTTGCCTGACTGCAGAGACCAACACAACCACTATTGTGGATAACATGATCATCTGACAGTGTCTATCCAAAACCAAACACTACCCGGTGGTGAAACCTTGTGATTGATTAGCTCAAGGGTTTTGGGCAGTTTTGGTGGGGTAGTTCAACAGTCAAAAGATATGGATGGAATGGAATATTATTGGATCATCCTAGGTATCTCACTGAATCAATATTGCAATAATGCAGATGAATCATGAATGAGATCAGACCCCTTCTTTTCAAGTCCTGATTAGCAGGAAAGTATACTAGACTGAAATCAGCATGGATAGGTTGACTTCTACCCGTTGGAATGGCATTTTGGCCGGCAGATTGCATGTCAATTCGCAACAGTATTTTTTTCTCGGTAAGTTTTCCAAACCATTAAACAATGTTTTTATTTTGCAAAAAATTCTATATGAAAGTTAATAATTAATTAATCACGCACCGTGCTTATGCCGAAACATCCAAATGCTGATCGACACTTTGAAAAGGAGGCCTTAAGTAAGCCCTCTAAGAGAATGCCTCAATTCTTAACTCATGGTGAAATGCTCTCAATAGAAGTTGTATACTTGTATTCTACTACTTAATTGAATGCCTATGCGTTGCAATGGGTTTTAAAAAAATAGAAACTTCATAAAATGTTTTTAACTTCCAAAATGGATTAACCATGCCCATTTTCATTGTATAATCACCTTGACGTGACTATTTGTGTTGTATTTATATATATATATATAATTTAATTCATCTAAGAATATTAATTATATTTTGTGGATATATATAACTCGAACGCCTAGTATATGAGTTGAGCTCACAACAAGTGGGAAAGTGGGAGGGTTGGTGGTGGCAGATTCGCTGTCACCACCATTGCAACACTTATGAACCAAATACTTGTATTCTTTTTAGAATGGTATAGATATATACTAGTAACCAAATACACGAAGACCCGACCAAGCAACACTTATACTCAAATGCAATGCTGTGTGTGCATCTCAGTCATGATATATATATTTCCATTAGCAAATCACTAGCTATATTGGTAAGATACAATCATACTAATAAAAGAGCAACGCAATGACGTTTATATATAGTACTTCTGTAATTAGATATGTTAATCGAAATGATTAATTCAATGTTATTTCCATTTGCCAGCAGCTGCCCGGCATCATATCTTCCGCACCTTGTTTAATTATTCACTGACTATGGTTTTGCGAAACAGCATCACCTTTGCCTTGAGGAATCAAACATCTTGCCTGACTGCCCCAATCGGAAGCCGGCCAGGTGCGCAAAATATAAAGGTTAATGATCGATGGTAATTGTTGCGTAACGTCTTTGATTATTACTAATTTGGATCAAGATCATATTCGTTGAGTGAATGCAGATACGAATCCTTAATGCCTAAGAATTAATCATACAAGAAATGTAACAAAAAGAACACATCGATAAAAATATTTATAAACTATATGTAGGTGTAGGTCTAGACTTTCAGGTAATTAGGGTCTGTTTAGTTCGTGAAAAGAAAATTTTTGGGTATCATCGGATATTGGAAGAGATTTTAGGACACAAATAAAAAACTAATTTCATAACTCACCTGGCAACCGCGTGACGAGTTTATTAAGCATAATTAATCCGCTATTAGCACATGTGGGGTTAATGTAGCACTTTATGACTAATTATAGACTAATTAGGCTCGAAAACACTTTGTCTCATGATTTTCATGCAAACTATGTAATTAGTTTTTTAATCTTTATTTAATGCTTCATGCATATGTTAAAAGATTCAATACGACTTTTAGGCAAAATTTTTTGGAACGCCTGCATAGATCCTATTGACCGACATGTCGTTCTTCTCTATATGATATATTCATTCATATGAGTGTTATATACCGAGACTAAGTTATAAATGTGCAAATGGTTTTTACTTATAATTACTTACATGACATAATTGCACACTCCTTTTTATCCACAAATATATATAAGCATTTTTTGTGTTTCGAATTTTTTGTCAAATATATTATATTAATCTACCAAATACTACTTTTACGATTTCTATTAAAATAATATTATTTCAAAAATAAATTCTCTTCACACCTACCCTCATCCCAAAAAATTAGATGGCGACATAGGGGAATATAACCAGGGTATGAAAGTGATACGCATCTTTATCCTTGAAAATGATTATATTTATGTAGACAACAAGCTGAAGCATGCATGTAAACTTTTTTCTATGACAGAATAGGAGCACCACCAAATTCTTGTTTAACATGTTTCATTATAAATTTTGCATGTTTTTATATTGTCTAATCCTATTGAAAATCAAGGAGATAAGCCCAAACTGCCCTAATTAAGCTTACCTCGGCTCCATCGATCATGTCCTTGTGTTGGATTTCTTCAGTTGTTCTGCTCCATGGCAGTCCCAGTTCCGGAGTCTCTTTTGGCAGTCTTCAGCACAACATTTGGCAAAAAATTCACCGTGGTACTCCTAATAGTAGTAGTGTAGTACGTGTAAAAATTTTGGTTTGTCACTAGGAAAAACACGCACACATAGGAGTAGGAGTACTATTTATGCAGACACTGTAGCGATTATTGGTCTCAATTTTAAGCAGACGATGTCTTTGTTTCGTCACAGGTAACGTGCTCGAGGGAGTACTCCTAGTAGTATTATTGACTTGACCACTGACTCCATTCATCAGCCTCTGACGTCAATATACAGTTTTTACTGTTGCTACCAGCGAGTGGATTTATTATTACTATTATTTTTTTTTGCCGTGAACTGTACTGGAGTAGGAGTAAAGAAAAAATCAACACGGTAAAAAAAGAACAAAATCATGAAGTGAATCAATCAATCGCTGGCCTTTGCTTGTGCACGCCACGTGGCGCTACCCGACAGGGCTTGGCTGTCAAAGCAAGATTAAGGCAAAGCAGATCGAGTCGTTCTTTGTCCGATGCTTAACAGCTAATCGTGCGTGACACGTGGCAGTCCACTGTGTTTCTTTCTCCTCAACGAGAAATTCCAGCAGAAGATGCTCTGGGCTTTAGCAGAAATGGCAAGAACCAATTCTCTATCCTTTTTTTAGCAGACTTTGGCAGCAAATTTGGCCACCTGTACATTCTGAAAAATCTCTCTTGTTTATTTCATTTGCTTTAGCACAAAGCATATCTGATAATGGTAGTTTAATTACTTGTGCTAGGCTTAATTTGGCATCGTCTTAGAGTGGCTATAGCATGGTTTAAACTAGTAGATTAGTGCGAGAGTTTTGCATTAGCAATCCTGTTTGCATGCGACATTGTTTAGTGATGGTTGCATGGAGTATGCTTGTTCATGTGCGGGTATGATGAAGAATAAAGCACTCCTTCTTTTCCCAGCTTTTGTGAAAATCCTTCTGTTTTCCTCCAGATCACAGTACAACGCAAGATCAGAATTAATCCTACCGACCCAAATGTTTCCAAATCAAACTCAGGAAGATGTTTCTAAGACATAATAAGAGTTTTGTGCAGTGTGTGTATCTGAAAGTCCTTTTATTCATGTGTGTTATCATGGCCCCTCAAAGAAAGGAAATTGAAGTAAACTGCATTGATCTTTCAGTGCACAAGATATGTCCTTGAAGCTTTCCTTTGTCTCTCGATTGCATCGAAAGCCTACCAACACGAGCAAAGAAATGTTGTGGCAAAAGCCAAAAGGCTTGCTGTCAGATACGCTCTAGGCCAATGAGAACTTCAAGTAGGAGTAGTAGACTACTACTGCTACTACTTGCACTACTAATTTCCAGTTCCATTTGTAATGTTGCCATTTTCTTCAGCAATTTGGTAGTACTACTACTAGTAGTAGCTGCAGATCGAGTCCGGAATTCCAGATCAACTGGGGTATGTTGCGCATTGCACACTGCAAATCTGCAAAGTTTCATTTTCTTCAGGCATTTGGTAGTAGCTACTGCATGCCTCCGAATTCCCCTGAGTGAAAAAATGACTGTTCTTCCATGTGGTTCCAAGTAATTGAGACTGTTTACAACTTGTTGGCCTATAAAATTAGAGTACGTGGGAGTATAGTAGTACCACGAGATGGTGATAGGTCAGTCAAGAGTTCAAGTTCCAAGGTTTGTACACCCCTGTTCTTCCCACTTTCTAGTACTACTCCAAAGTAATTAAAGGGATAATACAGTAATTAAAGGGTATGATAATTACTTTCTTCTTGATATAAAAGTAGGACTAGGGTTTAAAAAACTGCAGTAATCTTTTGTATCGAGTTCACGACAACTCGAAATTGTAGCTGAATCTTTTGAGTATCAATCAAGGGTGCACTTTGTATAGGAAGATGGTGGGTCCATGGACACATTTTGGCAGAATGGTTTGTGTAAACTTTCCAGGCCCCTGCTTAATCATGGCAGACACCCTTGAGAGCTACGAGGAACAGCCAAATAGGTTTATAATCGGAGCATCAGGGAGCAGCACGCGCAGATTGGGAAAATCTAATTATCATCATCATCACACGCTACTGTACATCATTAACACAGCGAGCTTGATATATATCTAGACGACTGAATAAGAAGGCTCTGATGAGACTGCAATTCTGCATCCCCTCTCTCAAAACAGAAGAATACAAAAGTGAGTGATGTGCTTGCCTGAACCCTGAATGACTGATGAAAGAACTATACAACATATATACAAAAGGGAGTACTAGTATACAAGTATTTTATCTTGACAATACAAACGACTTACCCGTACAGCAATGTGATACTAGTACCGTACCGTGTCCTACACTGTTTTTCTTAACTGGTTATTACTAGCAGGAGTATTATTTTTGGGGGGTCAGCCAGCTGAAAGGTAAGCTAGATGTGCATAGCATCGCATAAGCTAAGGTAGCTACAGTTGCAAGTGGCTAACGGTGGCTGCACACTTTTGTACGGTCCTGACGTGGAAATGCATGCGGCTAGGCCTTAAAAATAATCCACCTGTGATCTTACCTTTCTCTCAGTACTGTCCAATGCCCAATAGATTGGAGCATCTCACATTTTGATCTATCTTCATTGCACATTTTTACTGAAATCTAAAATTAATGTGATCCTATTCGTTATCTGTTCTGCATTTCCAACATGAGAGTTGGAATTGATATCAGAAGGTTCGGAATTGAAGATCTTCAAGTCCGAAGTCTGAAGTAGAAGTGCCCTCTGTTCTTGATTGGGGTCAAAGCCTAGTGAAGGAAGCACTTAATAAAGAACTGATTTGTGTTTAACAGTTGAAGTCTTTGCACCGATGCTGACATTCTTTAAGTTGTTAAGGACGCATCTTGCCGTAGTCATCAACCGGCCGTCACTCACCATAAAAGCTGCTGCTCTCGTACCCTCCTCTCCGTGCCTCCATGCCGACCTCAAGCTTTTCTCTCTCTCTCTCTCTCAGAACTGGCAGGATTCAATCGAACAGTTTATCTGCAAAAGCTAATGCTCCTAAGTCCTAACTTATGTGTGATAAAAGCCCATTGGGCCAAATGATAAAAGCCCAAGTAAATCAAAGCCCATTAGAGAATTCAAAAGCCCATTAAGGCCCATGGATCTAGCAGCCCATGAAACAAAACTAAAACAGCCCATGAAAATCTCTCAGTTGTGCCGTCGCCGTCGCCGGCGGTGGAGGAGCGGACGCGCCGCCGCCGCCGCCGGAGACGACGAGCACCGGGCTCCGCACGACGTGCTTCTCCGACACCCAACTCAGGCTCCCTTCCTCCACCACCCTCTTCCCACTCTCCCTCCCTCTCGCCGTCACCCTCACCGTGAACGTCTTCTTCTCCTCGGCCTTGCCGAACACCAGCTTCTCCGGCGACACGCTCACCCTCACCGACGACGACGAATTTCCGATCATCATCGTCAAGTTCGCCGTGTACGTCGAATTCGCCGGCCCAACATTCGTGACCGTGCGGCTCGCCGTCGACGACTCAACCGACAGCGTGATCGCCGGGTAATTGAGCTGCGTCTGCGAAATCTTGGGGAGATTCTTGCATCTCAGGCTCGAGTTTTGGGCGATGATTTTGAGCGCGTTCTCGCCGGCGAGCGTGCAGATGTATCCGGCGTAGTCGTCGACGGCGATGTTGTAGACCAGCCCGGGGTCAACGGCTCGAGCCGGGTTGACGTGTCCGGCGCCGGCGAGGTACGCGCCGGCGACGGCGTGGTGCTCGTCGAGGATCGGGCCGCCGGTGTTGTCGACGTCGTCGGATGACGTCATGATCGCCGACTTGATCGCCGCCGGTGACCATCCCGGGTGCGCGCTCTTCACCAGCGCCGCCACCCCGCTCACGTGCGGCGTCGCCATCGACGTGCCTGACTCGACGCTGAATGTCGCCGCCCTCGCCGCGTTCACACCTGCGTCGCCGCCCGTGGCGAGGTGCGGCGGCCACGCGGCGAGGATGTTGAGCCCCGGCGCGAGGATGTCCGGCTTGAGCACGCCGGGGTTGTGCACGCTCGGCCCTCTCGACGAGAACGACGCCACCGTCGGAGCCGGACGAACACCTACCACCGTGTCCTTGAACGCCACGCTCGCCGCCGCCGCCTTCTTCCCCTTCGCGGCCGCCACGTACGCCGCCGTCGCGTTCCCGTCGGCGGCGGTGACCTGAACCACGTCAGATCCCAAATCCGAAAGCACCGTCGCATAACCATCCACCTCGCTGTTAATCACCACCACGCCGGCGACTCCGGCCTCCTTGAATTGATCAATCAGCTGCTTAAAAAGCGAGCTACTCGAATCCAGCTCACACAGGACGATCTTGCCGCCGACGACATCGCGTGTTCTCTCGATGAACTTGCAGAGACGCGTGCCATCCGAGTAGAAGAGAGGATACGACTTTCTACTGATCGTTGACTTCTTTGACTGATACAGCGTCTCGCCGTTGACAACCTTCCCGTTGCCGAGTTTCGTGACGGCGGAGAATTGCCGGTCGATTGAGCCGGCGGCGACGGTGAACAGCCACGGCGCTTCGTTGAACACCGATCCGACGAACGGGCCGCTGTTGCCGGCGGCGACCACGACGGTGATCCCCTTCGCCACCGCCGTGAACGCGCCGATGGCGAGAGGATCCTCCTCGAATTTGAGAGGAATTGTACTACCGAGTGAGATGGAGAGGATGTCCACGCCGTCGGTGATTGCCTCCTCGATTCCGGCGAGCAATGCCGATCCCGTGCACTGGCCGTCGCCGCCGCAGACCTTGTACATGGCGAGGTGAGCTCCGGGGGCGATGCCGGCGGTCGTGCCGTTCCCGACGCCGCCGTTCACCGATGCGCCGTCGACGAAGTTGCCGGCGGCGGTGGATGACGTGTGCGTGCCGTGCCCGGCGGCGTCGCTCGTGTCGTTGTCCGCGCCGGCGAACGATTTGGCGCCGATCAGCTTGTTGTTGCAGCGAACGCCGTGGCCGGCGCACGAGCCCTTCCACCTCGCTGGCGGCGGCGACACGCCGTGGTCGTCGAAGGAAGGGTGCGGCGCGTGGATGCCGGTGTCGAGCACGCCGACGATGACGCCCTTGCCGTATCCGGTGTCCCTCCACACGTCGGCGGCGGCGCCGGCGTTTCGCGTCAGCCCGAGGAACTCCGGCGAGTGTGTCGTCATCAGATGCAGCATCGTGTCCGGGAACGCGTGCACGAAACCCGGAGTGTTGGATACGGCGTCGAGCTCGCCGGCGGTGAGCCTCGCCGCGAAGCCGCTGAACACCTCGCCGTAGGAGTGGACGAGGCGTGGCGACTCGTCGGCGAGATGAGTCGCCGGCAAGAAAGATTCATGCCACCGGCGGCGGTCGCCGTCGACGTGGCTGACCGGCGGTGGCTCGACGAACACGATGTAGGTTCGACGGCCTGAAGAATTCGGGGCATTATTGTTTAATGTTTTTGCAGATGGATTGATGTAGCAGAGTGCAGGATTAGGCGAGATGATGAAGGCGATGAGCAAAGGGATTAGGGGGAGTAAAGACGCCATTGTTGCAGCAGCGAGGAGTAAGACGATGGGGATCGATGAAGCGTATGTACGTGCAATGGTGATGATGTTTATACACGCCTGAATATACGTTGTTTTTGGAAAGTTGATACTGAATCCATTGCCATTAGTTGGTGCCAAATTGGGGTATGATTTGGAAGGAAAGAATTTCGTGGGCGTATCATGGCATTAATATACGCTCTGATCCTGATATCTGGGTGGAATTAATGCATGCTGTGACAGTATCTGAAAATGCAACCATTTTTTACAGTGTTTCTGCATGAATCTAGACGAGTTTGCAACTTGAGATAATCATAGCACAAGTATCATACGGGACGTAATTAAAATATCCAGTTGTATAAGCTCAATAAGGCTTGAAACTTTGAAAGCAATGCACGTACTTGCTAGTTACACGCATATGAACATCATCCTTCCTTGTATGAGGCTATGCCAGTAGTGCTAACTGAAATGCAATCCTTTTCCAGTGTTGCTGCATGTATCTAGACGAGTTCTCAAATTCACTAAATCTGCAACTCAACTATCCAGATATATAATCTGAAACATTGATAGCAATACACAACCTGGCTAGTTGCACGCGTATGTACAAATCCCTTATCAGGGAGGACGGAAGTACGGAACCTTCTTGTAGTACTTAACATCTGGCCAAAATTTCTGGGCCTAATCCTGCACGCTGTCTACTTCTACCTGGCCCAACATTACTCGGCCGAGTTGGCCGGCCCAACACAGATCTCATCCGCGGCCCAGCTTCTGCTCCGGCGACTTGGTCGCCGTCGCCGCCGCGCAATCCGTCTCTGCGGCGGCGTCCTTCGCTTCCGCCGTCGTGTTCCTGGCGGTGTCCGTCGCGAGGGACACGGCGCCATGCCGCACAGTTTCCAGGATGCCGTGCTCACACGCAAAACAAATTCAAAACTGATAATCATGCAACATGCATAAAGACTGTAACATCCAAGAGTTGTTTGGATGTTTACACAAAACTGTTTATTAAGCATGGGAGAATGATTTATTTAGCATGCTATTTGCTCCTAATTATTGAGCTACCAAGCTTCCCCCAGCTCTGTCTGATCGAAGTAGCAACCAGTTGGTCCATCCTGGGGGAGCAGGGCTGCCTTGACTGCCCCTCTCGCGCCTTCTTCAGGAGGGATAATACCTGTATTCCAGTTGATCTCTGTGTTGACGAAGCCAGGGTGAACGCAGTTGGTTCGCATCTCCGGATGCCTCTTCGCAAGGATCCTGGTGTAGAGGTTCACAACAGTCTTGGACATGCTGTAAGACGGCAGCATTGTTGGCCACCCTGCCTCCTCAAGCCGTTCGTTCTTCAGGTCAATCAAGAACTCATTCAGCATCGCTTCGATCCGCGCTTCGTCCCAGATGTCGACATTGCGCAGCTCTTCGCGTAGCTTCTCATTGGGCATTCTCTGTGACAAGTTGGACACAATAACCATCATGTATTACGACAACAACAACTACTTTTCCTGTTTGAGAAGCACAGACAGAAGTTTTCTGTGACATGTACCTTCAACTCTGACCGAAGAGAGGTGGTGTTAACAATTCTTGCTCCTGACGTCGATTGTTTCAGCAGCGGCAGGAGAGCTTCTGTTATCCATTTCAATCCATAATAGTTGGTGTTGAGGCACTTAACTGCCTCATCATATGTTTGTATGATCACTGATTGGATCAGATTGACTGCTTTGCCGGATAGCTGAATTGCAAACACAGAGTGGTTCAGACTCGCTTTCTACTGATTTTTCATTTGCGCATAAACCATCAAAAGAGAAATTTTGATTGAACAGACACCAGTGTTCCGAGTTCACCATGGAAACTAAGCACCAAAATAACGCAAGGATATTCTGACACTAAAACTACTGACAACTGTAGAGCCATTAAGCCATATATCTAAGGTAAAACAAAATTAAAGATAAAACAGGGAATGCATTTGAAGCTATGTGGAGATGCTAAAAGTTAAGATAAGTCTACATACCCAAACCTTGGGATCAATGTTGAGAGCTCTCAGACCATCCTGGTCTACTGAAACCCCTCCAACACCTGCATTGTTCACCTGCATTTCTTACACGACCTTCATACACGTTCTCATAGGAATAGATTGATCAGACTTTGTAGGGAAGGAAACGTCTTCACTTTACCAATATGTCAAGCTTCCCGAATCTGCTCTCGATATATTGGGCTAATGAAGCACGACTATTATCATCGAGTATATCAAGCTGATGGAAGATTATGTTGGACAGGTTACATTCATGGCAAAGGGACTCAACTGCATCTTTTCCTCTTTTCTCGTCCCTTGCTGTCAGAATGACAGTCACGCCTTGGAGAGCAAGCTGGCGGCATACCTCCAGGCCAATTCCCCTGTTTCCACCAGTGACTACTGCAAGCCTAAATCGTATAGGCCAAATTTCAGCGTCCTGTTCACTGAGGAATGAAAATGCACATGCTTTTGTATCTATGGTAAAAATACCTTTCAGGAACTGTTTCATGGCCATCACTGACTGCCTCGAGCCTGCGGTTTGAGCAATGTGAGTTTTTGTTAAATCAGATAAAGAAGTAAAAATAACTAGAATCTCTTATGTGCTGAAAAGTGCTACTGGTACAGAGTGGTGCTGTTGCTTTGAAAAGAGAAATGCAAGAGCTGTATGGTTTTATGAGTTACCTGATGTCTCCTAACAGCATGAAAAGAACAGAAAACTGATTTTACTAAACTCAAGAAGGGAAGTTCTTTAAATGTTCAGACCAACTAAGCCTTGAAAAGGAAAAGTTCAGAGTAACTGTTGCACCTGATCTAACCAGCTAACTGATTTTGCTTGATAACATGTACTCCCTCCGTTTCAGATTGTAAGGCGCTCTACCTCTCTAGTAGGGCGCCTTACAATCTGAAACAGAGGGTAATACCATCTATGCATTACCAACCAGACTGCAGAAAGGAATAAACAGGCGATAGCTTTTACTGCCAATGAACAATATGCTATCCAAGAATGAAGATTCTAACAGTCCCTATTATCCATATCTCAACACAGAGCACTGAATATCTTAATTCATTTGAACAAGGAGAATTGTAATGAATACTACATTTCAACCTTTGAAATGATCCGCGTTCAGGGTAATGTCAGAGATTCAGGCTTTCAGACATCTTTAGCAATCAGCAGAGAGTACATCATTTTACACTGAACCAAACCTATCAGTATCAGTCTATCAGACTAACACAACAAATTAGGGGAGGGAGGGCCGCAACCTATGCCGCGTTGAAGACGACTGCACCGCCGAGGGTGGCGCCACCTGCGACGGCGAGCGCGACTCCATGCGGGTGGCGAAGATGGCTATCCGCTCGGCTCGTCGCTGTGGCTGGAGAGGGGAACGCAATGTGGTTAGGCTGATCCTCCAAGATGCAGTAGCTGAGTAGCTCGCAGCGGTGGCCATAGTCTTCTTATCTCTCCTTTCTTTGGATCGATCGAAGTAACCAAGAGGCGCCGGCCGCCGGCGTTCCTTCGCCGGCCAAGCGAAAAGAAAAAAGAGGGAGGCGGCGGCGGCAGTGTTAGGGTTTGGTAGATAACTGAATCTGAATGAGCTAAACCCTAAACCGCACTGGCGCACTGGTCTTTTTTTTTTTCTTTTTTTTAGCAAGAAGACCTCACCTTAGGTCTTCTATTGCCGTCGCCTGCAGCTTCGGCCACGAATCGCAACAGCTTCACGCCGAGACTCCGGCCGCTCGCCGCCGGCCACGTAGACGACGACCGCGCTTGCCTCGGATGAAGGAGATGGGAGAAGCAGCCTACGTTGGCGGTGGGATCCACATGGCAGTGAGCGCGACGGGAGTCGTCTCCATAGGCGAGGACTGCTTTTGACTTTTCAGCGGGAAGACATGACGGGGCGTTGACCCGTCAACTCAACTTCGGGGAGTCGGAGATTCTTCCTCATTTTGACCCACGAAATATTCCCCCAAAAATGAAGATTATGCGGGATATGGATTTACAGCATCCTACTGGAATTCGAAGCCAAACGCATTCAGAATATGGAAAAAATAAAATGAGAAAGTTGACAGTGGCCAATGCTTTGCTTAAGCTCAGGTTTGCATGGTCTAAGCTAGACAGTGGGAGTGCGTGCAGCCCCTTTCACCTGCAGAGATGTGCTAGAATTTTGTTTGACATTTTAAGGTTCAGAGTTATAACGGTGATATAAAGCACCGAAATTCAATATTCAAACTTTATAAATTCCAAGCAGTTATCGAGCTATTTATGCATAGGTTGCAATGTTTCATGCCATAGATGTTTTAAGAGTTAGATTTATGAATTATGACCCATGGTGATTGAGAGAGCCATTCAGATTCTGAAAGACCATCCCCCGAAGTGATCTGAACATGAACAAATAATTGCACACAATCCAAGAAATGACTTGGAAGTTGGAACTCCAATGTTCAGATTGCAGGTTCTATACAGCCCTGTTCAGTGAACTGAACACCATTGACGAGGAGATTGGCTGCTCCTGAGATCTTTCTAAGTATCTATCTAGATTCGAGATGATCCAAGGAGATCCTTGCCTGATGAGAAGGGAGCAAATCCTTGTCATCGGCAATTATATGCAACTCTTGTAACTTTGCTGCTGTTTGTGACATCCTACACATGCAACATTGCGAGGTATTCTGTCAAAAAAAAAGGTATTCTCTTACCTGTTCGTTGTTCAGGGAACCTGTTCACTTTGAGTTTTGGAGAGACGGCATTGCATGTGCTTGACAAAGTGAAGATTCTCCGAGCACTGAGCCTTGCAAATAAGCATTTCTTATTTCTTAGTGTTAGTATGAATCATCCATCTTGTTTTATAACAAAGCTCAGGGATAAATTCGCAGTTGAAGTTTACTGATCTTCAGAAAAAAGAAGGTCGTAAAATTCAGTCGGCGATCTTTCAGAAAATTCAGTCGGCATTTGCAACAAGCTATATGTAGCAATACCTCCTCCTTGAAGACTTGAAGACAGAAGCAGAATAAATTGGAATCGATAGCAATTGGAAATAGAGCTATCAAACTGGATTAAACAAATTGGCAAACATTGCGTACAATGTAGTGTATCAGATCAAAGGATTGGGGGGATATGTCGCTGAATAGAACTCTACTAGAATACTTGGGCCAATCATTGCTACTGCTACCGGAAACATGGTCGACTCAGCGTTAGTATAGTACTCCGGAGTATGCTTCTGGCTTGCAAGTTGCTAGTAGTTGACTTGCTTTGTTTGCCAATCAAAGCATCAGAGTAAACACAGTGTCATCCTCCTCCTCTCTCTCTCTTCTGAAATCTGATCCTGAGAAATCATTCTTTATGTTACAATTGGATCACTCTAAAGACTGAATGTATATTAGGCTTATTAATGTTACTAACTATACATCCTCAACTTTCAGAATATCCTCTTTCAAAAACTTTCTGAATATTCATAGAGCATGAATTAAAAGTAGTACAGATCAAAGAGGTGTCTTTCAATGATCCTTTAGTAAACGCGTAGATTGCTATCAAGGTGCCGGATTTTGCAAAAGAAGTTACAGAGAGCTAGCTGGCCAAACCTGCCGACACGTCCAGGTAAACACGGAGAAATGGCGAGAAGGACTAGTGAAGAAAGCAGAAGAAGATAGGATTGTCCAGCCAGCTTTAGATGGGTCCTGAAACCTGAAATTTAATCTCTTTCATGTCCTTCTCCGATCCGTCGTCTTAGCAGGAACCTACCAAAATAATAGGCGACTAGCTGTGCGATAAGGCTAAGTTATTGTGTGGTCTCCATCTCCATGGAGGCTGATACTGACCTCCTCAACAGAATTTGCAGGCCTCTTGTAAACTTCTTCTGATACATGTGGGTGGTAGGACCCAGATTATGTTGGTCATTTGGCCAATTAGCGTCCTTTGCTTTCCATTCCATGGACTAAGCACAGAGGTTGCCACGTATCGATTTAAGGTACCTTTGGTCAATTTTAATGTGCCTTTCAAGCAGGAAAGAAAGTAGGAAGAAAAAGAGAAAAAAACACCCCTAAATCTGAACTGAACTCTGTTACTTTTTGCATGAAAAAGTTCAGAGCTTGAACTACTCCTGTGTGATAATGCAGTAGTTGATGAACAAGAAGATGCTGATACCATCAAGATTCTAAACATGTCCTGTTGATAAATTTGCTTGGTACTTGTCGTTCACTGACAAGGAAAACCACTACCAAAGTGCAGCGGTATTGTATATTGCAAGGCAGCGATTTGTTGTTTTCCCCCAAAATTAGCCGCCTTGGTCGCACGAGGAGATTACACTCACCACGTGGTATTAAACTGTGGTATTAGTTTTTGTGGATTGAATTCTACTATGAGGCTAAAGGTGTTGGTGAAGAGGCATTATATATGGTAGCTGTCGCTGTTGTTTCCCAGCACCTCTCGTCGTCCCCACTTGCTTCTTCCTGCTTTCTTCCTCCGATCATACAGTACAGTGGTGTCATGGCTAGCATCTTCTTATCCTTTTAACTGTGTGTCGACCTCTCCAAATTTCTTCTTCACCACACGTACACTCTCTCTCTCTCTCTCTCTCTCTCTCTCTCTCTCTCTCTTTCTAGCTGAGTGCCAAGTTTATGGAAACTCGGAAAGAGAGGTGAAGCTAGCGTCAGAGAGATCAGAAGCAGAGCGGATAGACATATCGAGAGTGTCAGAGAGGTATGTAGCATGTGTTGCTCCGTTTTAATTGAGTAAAGATTTCATCTTGTTGATGTTTCGTGGTATTACTTCGAGTTCCCTAACTCTGATGCGTGTCTGTATACGGCTCAATTTCACCTATTCTATTCCCCTCTTTGTCTCTTACAAGATGGCTATATTGACCAACATCCTTTGTTAATCAGCTGCACATGGGAGCATAATCTTTAACTTCTTGTGTTTTCTATGCTGTTAATTAAGGATCTTGAGTAGCAGTAGCATAGTAATTAATCACTGTGATCAGATGCTAATCCGAAGATGTATTACATGCAGGTAGATCAACTATATAGCAAGCTGCAACCCACAGCTTCTGCTGTGTAAAGCTCAAAAATTCTGCAACGAGGAAGATGATGGGGATGACGATGGTGGATCGCCGGATGGCGCCGTTCGCGGCGGAAGCCGATCATAACAACAAGGAAGCCTTCGGATTCTTCTCCGCCGCCGCCGGCGAGTGCTTCGTCGGCGAGAACGACCTCGTGAACACGGCTCCGCCACCGCCGCAGATCTTCGCCGGCGGCGAGGAGGACGACGACGACGACGCCGACGCCGAACTGGACGACATCGAGGAGCTGGAGCGCCGCATGTGGCGCGACCGCGTCCGCCACAAGCGTCTCAAGGAGCTCCAAACCAGCGGCGGCGCCGGCCGGCCGGCGCCGGAGATCGCCGGCGGGAGGAGGAACCAGTCGCAGGAGCAGGCGCGGCGGAAGAAGATGTCACGGGCGCAGGACGGGATACTGAAATACATGCTGAAAATGATGGAAGTGTGCAACGCGCAGGGATTCGTGTACGGGATCATCCCGGAGAACGGCAAGCCGGTGAGCGGCGCATCCGACAATCTCCGCTCATGGTGGAAAGACAAGGTCCGTTTCGACCGTAACGGCCCCGCCGCCATCGCCAAGTTCCAGTCCGCCGCCGCCGCTGACTCGGTCAACGACAACGGCGCCGTCAACTCCACCGGCGGCGACTCTTCCCTCCACTCGCTGCAGGACACGACGCTGGGCTCGCTTCTGTCCGCGCTGATGCAGCACTGCGACCCGCCGCAGCGGCGGTTTCCGCTCGAGAAAGGGGCCCCACCGCCGTGGTGGCCGGAGGGGAAGGAGGATTGGTGGGCCGAGGCGGGGGTTCCGGCCCAGCTCGGCCCACCTCCGTACAAGAAGCCGCATGATCTCAAGAAGGCGTGGAAGGTGGCCGTGCTCACCGCCGTCATCAAGCACATGTCGCCGGACGTCGAGAAGGTCCGGCGGCTTGTGCGTCAGTCCAAGTGTCTACAGGATAAGATGACGGCGAAGGAGATTGTGACGTGGCTCGCCGTGCTCAAGCAGGAGGAGGATCTCTACCTCAAGCTCCATCCCGGCGCGTGTCTCCCCCCTCCGCCGCCGGCGCCGCTCTCCGCCGCCGAGCTTAGCATCTCCGGCGAGTATGACGTTGTTGACGCCGGCGACGATGAGGACGGGAATTTACAGAAGGTGTCGCCGCCGTTCATGGACCTTACGGCGATTGACAACAAGTTTATGATCATGCCGGCGGCGGCGACGGAGATGATGATGAAGGAGGAGGCAATCGATGTGGAGTTCATCCAGAAGAGGAGCGCGCCGCCGCCGCCGCCGCCGGTCGCCGGCGGCGAGAACGGCCGCGTGTACACGTGCGAGAACGTGCAGTGCCCGCGAAGCAACTACGCCCTCGGATTCCTCGACCGGAACGAGCGCAACGCCCACCAGTTCGCCTGCAAGCACAACGCCGCCGGCGAGAACAAGCTCTTCGATCCGCTCGCCGGATTTGACTTTGACCTGCCCGTCGACGGTCAACGATGCCTCGCCGGGCTGATGAACATGTATGACAATGTGATGCATCATCCTCAGCAGCAGCAGCAGGCGTTCTTCATCGGCGACGGCGTGGCGGCGGCGCCGGAGTTCAGGTTCGGTTCGAATCTGAACGTGTCGGATTACGGCGGCGCAATGCAGCAACCGCCGGGGAAGTTCGTCGGATCAAACTGGTTCTACTGAGCGAGATCAATCACAATCCCTGCTTTGTTCGGTAGCTTGTAGCTGTAGGTCAATTAGAGCTCATAAGCCTGATTAAATTTTCAGTGTGCTTTGTAAGAACAGGATTGTTGTTGGTTAATAATTTTTCAGTGTAGATCGAATGCTTGCAATGCAAAACGGTTGGCTTAACTGCAAACGGTTCATGCCATCGAATCTCTTTATGGAAACTTTCATGTTGATTTTTGTCGTGCTGCTCGTGTACTGGATAGGACGATCTAGATGTACTTACGTCGGTATGGGTGCTGTTTCTTGTGATCTTCTGAATTTTGTAGAGAACTTCGTGATCTTCTGATCGATCGATATGGGCAAAAAGAAAAATGCAAATTTAGCAAAAAATATGAATACCCACGGTTTCTCTCCACGAACAAGGTCAAAACAGCTCGTGCAGTGCAGCAGCTCAAAGATCCAGTTTTTTTTAAAAAAAAAGTTTTTTTTAATCTTCCTCATCAATGGAAGGTGCCTTTCCCTTATCTAGAAAAGTGATGATGCCCTTTCATGAGCACAGAGGTTCTTTCAATCTCTTTCTTATGCTTTACTCTGCTGCTGTTGTTGCTTGGTGCCGGTGCTGGTGCCGATCCATCCATCAAACCAATACCGTGTGTGCCTTTTTCTTTCATTCAGTGCCCCCTCACATGCTCCTAATCCTATCTAGGAGTACATGCTATCGTGTTCATGCTCTGGAGATATGAATTGTTGAATCATGATAAAGACTGTTTACCTGACGGACAGGGCAATACGCACAGCACATGCCGCACTCAGATCAGCCTAGGCTCACGGTAACTAAATTTACTACTACTACAGAGTACTAGTTTTTTTTTTACCAAATTTAATACCTGATTTTAGTGGCTTAATTGGTTGGAGATGGCATGTCTGTAGGTTGTTTTATCTTATATCTGAAGATTTTGATCGGTGTAGTATATGGGTTAAACATGCGTATTTGCCATCATATTCAAGTAAACAAATAAAGAGAACAGAGGACTGAACATTTATAACTGAATATGAATCTCTGAACGTTTCAGTCGATTTTCGCTAAAAAAACACATAACAGCTGAGTCAGATGTAAGCTATCGATGTACTTATTACAAGCTACCACGCCGAGGCCACCAAATCTGGGACCTGCCGGCTCCAAATCCTTCCTTTTTTTTGCCGGCTCCAAATCCTTCTTGAGATCTACATAATCTTACTCTTAAAAATGAAGTCCCAATTTTTATGTAGACGTTTGGTTCGTGATTAATATATGCCTCCGGTCATTTACAGGATTAAGAAATGGTCAGTGAGTGCGACTGGAGATAATTTAACTCTCCCATGGCATGGTTAACAAATTATCCTCTACTTTCGGCCATTTTTAAAAAAAATGAATTGGAAGGAGGACGAACAGAGCGGAAGAATCATCCATTAAAGTAAAATCGTTAGTACATAAACGTGCGTAAAATGTATAAGTAGACAACATGGCTGCTTGTTTATCTGTGAAAGCCTGAAACCGAAAGCCTTTCAGAATTCAGATTAGCCTCAAAGGAACTGACAGTAACGTCATAACTAAAAGTAGTCAATTCAAGAAACCAAACGAAAATGAATTATAAAGACAAAAAACCGCATGGAATTCTTCAGTCATCTCTCTGAATCGGAACAAGAAATACTAATTAGCAATTACATTTCGAAGACTGAAGAAATACCAGTAGTAAACTCTCAACCAAAAGGACAACGAGGGACCTTACATCACATTCCTGCAGAAATAAATACAGGAGGACAAGTTGATGCTAGTAATAAAACACATGGAAAACTCGTGGCCGAAATGAAGAACTTTCCTTCCACCTGCTGACCTGCAGATGCAGCTACACGAATAATGTCTTCTTCGATATCAGTATGACACGGCAATAACGCGAGGACAACGAGCACGACGCACGCAGCTGCACGCCAAGTGGCCAGCCAGCGAGGCCACGAAGAGGAAATTCAGAGTTTCAGAAGAAATTCAGAGTTTCAGTGGGGCGCGGCTGCTTGCCGGCTGAAAGCAACATCAACAGCAGCAGCAGTGGCAGGCAGCGGCGACGGCGACGCGGCAGCATGGCCATGGCCATGGCCCCTGGGGCGCTGTGGACCTTGCATATCGACAGGATTACACGTCTCCAACCTGCAATTGGTGAGAGCTCTGACTGTGGATGGATTTTAGGTAGATTTAGATCCCTGCATGCATCATTGCATCAAATACAGTGGCGCATTTGCAGCACTGGCCACATGGAGGAGATGGAGATCATGGATATTGAGACAACTGCTGGGGCCTGATTTGATTCCTGCACTGTCTCTCAATCTCAACATCGGATGATATTACACTGTTACTACTACTGTATAAATCGTACCAAAAGTGCCAATATGCAGCATGTGTGTGCTCTCAACATTCAGAGAGAGTACCATGTACGTACGTAGTCGTACACATCGCAAAAACGCCTCAATTTCTCTGTTGGTAGCGAAAGGAATGACCACCTGAACAGTGACTGAACTGAGATGGTAATTCAGATAGAGAAAAGTTAGGGCAAACTATATATGCCTGCAGCTTGGAGAATGGCAATGCTGAAATACCAGTATCTTTTATTTCTTTTTAGCAGAAACAAATGCTGAACCGTTAAAGGAAGTGTTAGTACTTCCCCGCAAAAATAAAAAGAGTAGTAGTCTAGTACTGCATCGTTTATATATATAAATTCTATAGTAATATTACATCTTACTAACAAGGAAAAGACGATTATAAAACGAAAAACCTATTTTGTGCGTGCACTTTTTTTTTCATAAACAAGCAACCCGCGTGCGAGCCCTCCAAACAAGATCCGATGGCTACGATGCCCCATGAGTTTTCACCGTTAGATCTTAACGATGCCCTTAAGATCCTAGATCCTAACAACGGTGATGTTTTTCTTAGGCAACGACGACGAGCCAGGTCCACTATTTTAGGGTTTCAGGGATGCGGACGTGTAGTGGGGGAAGAGGGGGGCTTGGCATGGGCGGTGGCAACAGGCCGGTAGCAAGGCAGCGAAGGCGCCGCTAGAGCCATGGGGATTGAGACCAGCGACAAACAATATTGGTGGTCAGGGCAAACGATGCCCATGCCGAGTCTAGCGGCGTAAGCCACCGAGGGGGAGAGGACAGAGGGCAGGGGCTCGCTGACGCGTAGTGGCGAGAGAGGTTGTGTTGCACGGTGGTTGCCGGTTAAACACCACAGTGCAGTCTCATCCATTATATAAAAATCTGAAATCGTAAATACATTTATATGCTTGGCTTATGTTATTTGTCTTTGAAACTTTGATGCTCTTAGAAATGCTGAATTATTGAATTATCAATCTTCCATGTTAGCTGATGCAGGCCACTCACGAGATTACGTCGTGTAGTACATGAACGCTAGGGAACTAGGATAACTATGCCACAGTACCCGTGTTGTTGTTGTTCTTTTCAAACAGTAAGCATGACAGCTTGGAAGAAAACACTTGTCGGCCACGTAGCACCTATCATCAATCACTGAACCCGATTCATTAGCAAAGCCGTCATATATACAGTGATGAGAAATACGCGCATCGAACATCCCTTTTTGAATGAATCAGATACTAGTGCGGGAATCTGTCTCAATTTCCATATTTGTTTGCCTAATACGAATTGGCTTGTGTACTTCAAAGTACGCTGCAAATTTCAAACAAGCATACAAGGATATATTTTGAATAGATGCATGTGCATATTTGATATACTATGAAATGTCACGTCCTTAAAAAAAAGTTTTATTTTGGAGCAAAGGTGGTAAAAAAACTCAATTTTTAGATTCAAATTTGTTTGGGGTGCACCTAGCCTTGACGATAGTGCAAAACCAAGGCCGTGCAAGAGAGCCCTAGCGGCAAGCCACTGTGATGGATTCTCCCCCACAAAAAGTAAATTTAATATCATACGAGGCTATGCCTCGCATATCTTTACCTATTATAAAAGTTCAAGATGAATCTGTCATCTTTCTGCCGTCGTCCGTTTCATCCGCCACTGACATCAGCAAAATCGGCCCAAAAAAAACGCCCGGAGAACACGCTCCATTCAAATCGGCAAAATCATAGTTGACAAGATCCAACAAATCAAGAATCATCAGGGTCATAAATCATCCAAAAATCATCACAAAAAATCGTAGTTGAGGAGGCGGGACAAGACCCAAAAAGTCAACCGCCCTCGCCGCCGGTCGCGAGCCGCCGCCATGAAGATGGGCTGCTGGATGGCGGCGGGTGACGGCGTTCGGCTGGGAGGGCGGCGGCAACGGGTGGTGGAAAGGCCGAC
>CM002485.1:22048843-22084302 GCA_000325765.3 Leersia perrieri | reverse complement strand
GGAGGGGGGAGGTGGCAGCGGGTGGCGGCGGGCGGCCAGGGTGGCTGCGGGCGGCTGGAATGGGAAGGGGGAGGGGGCTTCTAGGGTTAGGGTTGGGGGGTTTGTTCCCCATCTCACCGCCCAGCCATCCGATCGGGAACCCTAGGATCAAACGGCCGGGCCGATAAGACTGGACCAAATCGGCCCAGGAAAATGGCCGTGGGCCTATCGGGCAGGCCAATGAAGTCTATTTTACATTCCTTGACCGAAGAAAGAAGTTTATTTTTAGTCCTTTGTTTTTCTATAAATGTTTATAATTTGATTTTGCCCGTTGCAGCGGACGGGCACATTTGCTAGTCAGATATTAAACTGATAAGAACAGATAATACACTTGATCTTAGCCAAAAGGCAGAGAAAGGTATGAGGTGCAACGAAGGGGAACCGCTCGTCTTATACCCTTTGGACACTCCCTGTCCTCTCTACTAGGCGATGTGGTACAAAACAAAGCAGGACTAATTGCTCGGCACGGGCCACTAACTAGCTTGGTAATGGCCCAGTATGCTATATTTCTCGAGCCATGGCCCATGGTTCCATGGGCCTGTGAGGCCTGTTACGCTTGACTACATCTTGGCGCCGTAATACTCTAGGACACGATCAGACGCTAACATCTGTTACAATCTGGAAGTTTCAGAATCGCAATACAGCAGCAGTAGTAATATGATATTATTAATTTTTTTGGAGGAAATATGATATTACTTTGGTTACATTTTATATGAAAGAAAAGAGATTACTCAGAGAAGAGGCCTGAGCAGAGTTTGATTCGTGCACGGATGATCCCTTGTGTTTATTGGGTCCTGGGCTCGTACAGCTTACGTTAGGAATTCAGGTTCAGCAGCGCAAGGCGTTTGCAGATGCACGGCAAGGAGTGGCGGATGGAATCTTGAACATGGTGCGTCCGGCGAACCAGGCCCATCTGCAAATTCCCAATATCCGATCGATGCATCAACAGAAGAAGAATCAGACGATGAACCAGCCATCCACGGCCACCGTATAGTAATTAATTAAGTTACTCACCAGGCACGATGCTGTAGCCTTTGTGCGCCGCCGGCGGCGTGCTCTCCTGGTCACCGGCGGCGGGAGGAGGAAAGAGGGCGTCGCCGGTGACAAGCAGAACGGCGGCGAGCGCGAGAAGCAGAGCCTTAGTAGCGGTCATTGTCGTTCGTTGGTCAGCTTCTCAGATGATCAATTTGCATGTGTTGTTCCAGGGCGATCGTGCTGTATTTGTAGGCAGACGTCTTGTGCACTTTGCTGTAGCACGTGTTATGGTCGATAGGGATAGGAATCTGTATCTCCAAGAATCAATAAACAGAGCATGTTAGGCAGCCCAAACTTGATGCCGTTGATAATGTCCCATCTATATTTATATCTGAAACAATCTAGTCCGCTGTCCAAACCCAGAGATTAATCTGACAATTTGTTTCTAAACGAATGATCAATCTGATAATAGGTGACTATCTAACATACAGCCACTGTACCCTGTGACCAAATGTAGTGATTTTACAGTGTGTGCAATGAATCTTTCTATGCTACAGTCTTACTACATCAAACCATCAGATAGTAATAGTGATATACACGTCAAAAACAATATTATCAACACCATTTAATCAATCCACCCTTCCCTCTGAATTCAGATTTTGCTTCTGAGAGGAGGCAGACGACCAGAACTTCCTGAGCTCCTCTGCAAATCCCTTCTCCCTACCGAAAACCACCGTTTTGTGGTCGCATCCATCCATGAGCCGGAGCTCGGCGCCGGGAAGCTTGGCCTTGAGATGGCGGCTGCAGTCCACCGGAACCACCTGATCGTCGCCGCCGTGGATGACCTGCACCGGGATTCCGGCCGCCTCGACGGCGTCCAGGTTCCTGTCCTGCAGCATGGCCCCACCGCAGATGACGTTGTGCATCGTGTGCCACGCAGAGTGATGCGTGTGCTTCGTCAGGTCACCCAGCAAGAAATCCACATCCCTGCGTGCAACAATTCAATTTTTGTTTCATACTGTCTTAAAAAGCTCTGAATTTATTGAAATGTATTGGTAATCTGAGCTGCACATTTCAGCATTACGTCGATGTCTGAACTCTGAATGAACAGCAGGCGAGTGTACCTGTTCCTCGTGAGGAATTTGAGGAGGCGCTCCCAGAGAAGGTGATGTTTGCAGATGAAGAAGCAGACAGTTCTCCCAATGTGCTCGTACCATGACATCACTGCAGATCCAAACTGCAATGGCGGCCATAGCTTCTTCTCCGCTAGTCTCTTCAGTGCCACTTGGCTCGCCTTCTCTTCGCTCGCCGGGAAGTAGGGCTGGATTAAATTAATCAGATTTCATTTCACAATGTATATATATTCAGAACTACCTCTGACTGATTCATCTGCTGAATTTCTGATATGTAAATACTGCTACTACTTACAGGTGCGATCAGTGTGATTGATCTGACTCGTTCTGGGTGCTTGGCAGCCAATGCAGTTGCGATTATGCATCCCATCGAGTGGCTGACGAGATGGAATGAGCTCAGGTTCAGTGGATCAATGAGGCTCCGTTCGATCATATCGACGTGATCTTTCAATCTGTACATGCAATTCGCCGGCTTGGGGCTCTTGCCGAATCCGAGGAGATCAACTGCGAACATCCTGCAGTTGTTGAGGATGGATGATTCATGGAACACTGTCTCTGCCCAGAACGAAGACGATGACGTGAATCCGTGGATGAAGATGGCATCTTCTTGATCACTCTGCTTCGTCGCTGATCCATCCGCAAATTCAGGTATTAAGCTCGTGAGCGTTAATTAATGTCGCCGACACGGCAAGGCCACAGCATCACAGCACGCGACAAGCTAGCTAGGATCGTAACTGAAATATAAGGGAAACTATAATAAAAAAAAGTAAACGGAAATTAGTTGAGACCGTCTGGTGGTTGTGGTTGGTTGACGACGATGTGCAGCAGCTGGCGGCCGTCGTCGTCGTCGTGGCTTCGCTGCTGCCATGAGCGGCACGAGTCGCAGCCGCAGTCTGACCATCTTGGGCTCCGCCCCTTGCAGCGCTGCACTGTCGTCGTCGTCTCCGTCTCCGGTGACGAGAACTTTCTCCTACTTCTGACGAGCCGCGTCAGCGCGTCCCGGAATGGGCTCCGGCGGAGGTACAATGTGTCGGAGACCTCCTCCTCGTCGTCGTTCTGCAGCGCCGCCGCGTGGCAGTAGCAGCTGACGGGGTCGTCCTCGAGGACGGCGTCGAGGAAGGCGTAGACGTAGCAGAGGAGCACGTCGACGACGTCGAGGAACGCGAAGACGGCGGCGGCGAGCGCCGTGGAGGCCGCACTTCGCCACGCGGAAGGCGAGACGCCGGCGAGCCCGAGCATCACGGACGGAGAAGGGAGAGGATGGAACACGAATACACGATGCGAGTGGTAAGGCTGGAAACGTGGTATGGACCGATGCGTGTGTGTGTATGGCGTTGCTCCACGTCGCTAGTGTGTGCTAGGCTAGGTGTAGACGAAAAGGCAGCGGCGACTACTGTTCCGCGCGATTATTCCTCCTGCCGGCGGTAGCTTTTTGTTCTCGTGTCACTGTCGTCGTCCCTGCCGACCTCGCCGGAATTCTCACCTCCGGTATGGTAGCTTCCGTGAAAGCCCAGGTGAATTCCAATCACAGACCAATAAAAAGCCCACCGGAGTTATTTGTGGCCCACCGATGGGAAGGAAAGCGTCCGCGGGCTTGGTCTGCTGGAGTCTCAGCTTGATGGGCCTACGCTATCTTTCTACACGCGGCCCATTTACTAGGTACAGCCCAATTCATGCAAGGCCCATTTGCGTCACGGACATGTACACGCCGCCGCCGCACCACGCCTTCCCTCCGCCGCGCCGGCGACGCTTCTCTGCTCTGCTTCCATTCCACGCGAAGGCCAACAAGCCCTTCCCTTCCCTCCGCTGCTTGCTTCTACCAGATTCCGCACAACCCACCCCATTGCTGCCTACTCCCGCTTCCTCCGCCCCAAAACCCTAGGCGGCCATGGCGCCGCCGCCGCGCGAGCTGGACCTCTCCGACGAGGTGGAGGGCGAGGAGGACGGCACCACCGACTTCGTCTTCCGCCTCGCCGGCGACCCCATCCCGCTCCTCCCCACCACCACCTCCCCTCTCCCGCTCTTCGACCTCCACTCGCCTCCCCCCTCGCGCCCGCTCGCCGTCTCCGACCGCCACGCCGCCGTCTTCCTCGCCCACCCCAAGGGTAATAATCCTCCACGCAAGAGAATCACCGGTTTCCATTCCCCTTCTCCATCTCACCGCTCGCTTGGGGGAGTTTTCCCCTTCGTTTTCCAGGGTTTATGGCCGCGAGGACCAAGGCGGTGATCGACGCGAGCAAGGAGGCGCGGGACAAGGGCAAGGCGAGCACCCGCTGCGTGCACGACTTCTGCGTCGCCGACATTCCTCTCCCCGGGGTCTCTCTCCTCGAGCTCTCCCGTGATGAATCCGTGCTAGCTGCCTGCGCAGGGAGTGTGATTCACTTCTTCTCGGCTTCTTCCCTTCTCACTGACAAGGTTGTATCATCATCTCCTTTGCTCTGCTACTACTTCATGTAGATGATAGATTTCAACCGCAGGGCCAACTCTTATAACAACTGATTGCATTTTCCGCAACAATTTCTACCCTTAACAATGAACTATATATAGCCGGTGAATGTTTTCAGTATCAATGTCTGTTTGCACTTTGGCCTCTAATAGATAGATACTCCTGTGTCTTCTCCTCATGCTCTTCACAACTATAACTAAACAGGATGTAGAGCCATTGTCTTCATGTACACTGGAAGGATCCAGCACTGTCAAGGATTTTAAGTGGCTAAATCAAGTCTCCAAAGCCTTTATTGTACTCTCAAAAGACGGGTTGCTGTC
Source organism: Leersia perrieri (assembly GCA_000325765.3). Classification (NCBI taxonomy): domain Eukaryota; kingdom Viridiplantae; phylum Streptophyta; class Magnoliopsida; order Poales; family Poaceae; genus Leersia; species Leersia perrieri. The sequence goes on along the minus strand of CM002485.1, from coordinate 22,079,389 downwards.
TCAAGGAAGTTTGGGGGAAGGTCTGAAGGATGTCATGGAAAATGTCGATGCTGGTATGTAAAGCCTTCCCCTATACCTAATAAATCTGAGGCACAGTATCATGCAATGCATTGGTTTGTAAGTGCTATATATTCGTATTATAGATAGTTGGATCTTCTAATTTATCAATGCTTCATTCCTGTGAATGAAAATAACAAGAACATTGTGCACTTTGTGCTATGACATATATACCTCCTTGGGGATTGCAAGTCTGTAAGTTCATTTTCTGTATGCTTATATTGATTTTGTTTGGGGTTGTATAATGAAGATGATATCATATTTAGTACTTATCTTTTGTGCATTCCTGCTTTTAATCACTAAAGCGCTCTTTTGTCCATTATGCGCTAGCATATTTCTTGATCAATGATTTATTGTTGTAATCGAGGTTAATCATCACTGCACTAGTTTCTAAACTGAGTCACTTTGAAATGGATACAGTTGACTGCTGCAAGGGAGGGACTCACATTGTTCTTTCAAAAAAGAATATACTTAACATATTGTCGTCAGATCTTAAGGAAATATGTTGCATGCCCCTCTTGTTCCAGCTATGGTCTGACAATGATGATTCAGAAGACGCTAGCATCAAAGGTAAGCACCCTGCAGTTTCTCTTTTGTGGTCTATCTCCATTCCCCAGTTACAGAAAAAATTGCTTGAATTGCATTAAGTCCTTCACTGTTAACTTTTCCATATGGTTTATGGTACAACTGTTAGAACAGAGATAATTACCATCAGACTTTACTTGTTTGGCTGTGGTCTCACTCTGTGCTAGTATGCTACTGTGTTTTAACTTGTAGAATCATTTTAATTTGTAATAATTGAAACCAGTAAGCTTGTTACTCCTCGGCTCCAAAATTTATGAGTAGCACACGGTTCATTATCCTTGCATCATGGAACACTGACACGCTAAACCTACCTGTTTTGTATTTTTCTTAAACCCGTGAGCACAGTCCTCAAATGTGTCTGTCACTCGTAGAATGGAATGAGTAATGGATAGTGGGAGGGGTGTTTGGTGAAATACACAGAAATTAGTATTATTGTAAATTTTTGTAAACAAAAAAACTAATTATTAAGATTAGGCATTTCTAGGAAACTTCAAGATGATTGAAATGATGCGGTGAAGTTGTGATTCAACATTTGTTCCATGCCCTGTGAAGTTTATGCTCTATCCCTTTGTTCATATATTCACCTTTATTATTCTGCTACTGCCATCCTTGTAGGCACATGGTCAAACAAGGTGATCATTATGATTTGTTATTAATGTTCTATTTTTTGGGTATTTCACCAGTGGATTCAATTGGGTGGGTACGTGATGACAGCATCGTTGTTGGTTGTGTAAGATTGAATGAAGAGGGTTACCTTCTCCAAGTTATAAGAAGTGACGGAAATACATTTTTTGAGGTTAGTCGCTCGTTTAGTTCTGGTCGCTGCTGCTGTTTAGATTTATATAGCATGATATTTCTTTTTGGCGAGTGCCATATCATATCCTTGTATGAAATAAACTACCCCAATAGTCAAGGATTTAGTTTTAAATATATTTTCATGTCACTGTGAGGGCAATAATTGTGCCTGTTTGGCTGCCCTAAACAGCCAATGTGCTCAGCCAGGCCAGGCAGCAATTTAGCTTCAATGCAGCCAGTGGGTTGTGCTGTATAGAATAGCCGAACAAGCCCTTTGTATATATTTCAGCAAATGGAAGCCATGTCTTCAAAGAAGAGAGGAGAGGAACAGATCATCTCCATTTTCTGAGTGTTGTAGCCTTGATCTCCATCGTGCTGTTGTTTGGATTTGTTTATAAACCATGTGCATGCTTGTATGTGCATACATGCACGACTTCTGCTAGTACATGGAGAATGCTGATCCATTTTGACATTAATCAAGTGGATGCATCCTTCGATCCATACTGTGCCAACTGGACAAGATTTCCGAGGCTTTTGAGCTGTTATGAATTGCTTATATATTGATATTCTCTATGATTTGAACTTTGTAGTTTTTATTTATGAAAATAAGCATTCTGAAAGAACAACAAGAAATTTACATAACTCCTAGGAACAAAGTCAATCTGTTAGCTTCTCGCCCTATATATCCATATTGTGCAAACTGCAGTACCAGTAAAGTAATACTTGGGCTTGCAGCAGATTTGTTATGATAGCGATGTTAAGATGTTGCATGTATGCTAAATTATTTGGTGCTGATTATCAATAAAGCATGTGCATAGTTAATATACTTAATTTGGACAGGGAACTTTTACGCTATCTGTATGTGATAATATTCATTTTGCGAATGACAAAATTTCCTAACTATCATTCCATGAATCGGTACACTGAAAACTATCTTAACTCTTAAGCTTTCAATATTTGGCTGATTGAGGTTCTGATTGATTATTTTTTTCTCAATGCCCTTATAGAACTCAAGCAAGCCCATTGTTTTCACCTATGTGGATTTTTTCCGAGGCATCATGGATGATGTTTTACCATCTGGAGTTGGACCTAATCTGCTACTGGGCTATTTGCACCGCTGGTATGCAAACCGGAGCCATTGTGCATCTGTATTGTGCTTATAGATTTATATGGAATATTTTGTGGAGATATATTCTGTCATTCTACAATCTGCACAGTAAATTTTTGTTTACACTTACAATAGTCCAACAGAAATGTTTATGTTGTGAGCAAGGAAATGCCTGATCAAGGCATTTATTTTGCTAATATTTACCACCTCATGAGAGTCTAATAGGTGGATTTAATGATGTGTAATGCATATTAGTTTGTCCATAGCATGAAGTAAAATAATATATGCACTGAAATGTTAAACTATATGGACTAAACTTGCACAATGCACCTTTCTAGTTGGATATGCTATTTCTGATGTTTGATTGGGCATTATAGTATCAATATGAAAGTGCTCCTGATTCCTGAACAAGAATTGGGTAGTGTAGGATCTTAGTTCTGCTGATTAACATCTGTGTGGTAATATTTTGCATTTCTTCTTCGTTATGTTATCCAACATTTACATGCTATGATTTTTATAATTTGACAGGGATCTAATGGTGGCTTCCAATAAAAAGAGCATTGACGAACACATTTCACTCTTGAAATGGTCATCTACAACCGATGACAAAAAAACTGTAGCATATCTTGAGATGTTGGAGGATAAATATAGCCCTAGGATTGACCTACAAGGTATGACATGATTCATCTGTAACTAGAACACATGGCTTCTCTGTGAAAATGAAGTCTAAACTCTATGGGTTTGCTCTACTCGAATTTACAATTTCAGAAAATGGTGATGACAATGTCATATTGGGGTTTGGTGTCGAGAATGTCTCATTATTCCAGAAGATCACTGTAACAGTCGGTCCCGAACAAAAGGAGCTTGCGCCTCAACATATTCTACTTTATCTGACAAGTGAAGGAAAACTGAACATATTTTATCTTGCCAGGTAGTTACCCTGTTTTGCAGTGCCAAAATCACAGACAAAAAACCACTCTTTATTACATGATACCTACTATAATTGCTATAATCTTTGTTTGGAATAAAAATATATGATGTATTGCCACTGGTCTCTTATCTAGGATTTCTGATCCTTCTGAATTACCTCAAAAGAAGCTTTCTTCTATTGAAGATAGCGATGTGAAGAAACAAATTTCACCTGCAACTGTATCAGGAAAAAAATTCACTCCAAGTCTTACTAGCTCACTGGACAAGGGTATTCTCACAGCAAGTGAGGCTGAGATTTCTAGTGCACAACCAGGTAAAGGAGTAAAGGATTCTTATGCAGCTCTTACATAATTCTACCTTTGAAGGGCTGTCTGTTACATTTTCAAATTCTAAGTGCTTTGAAAACTTAAATAAGTTTTCCTTTTGTATCTTGCAGATAAAGACCAGCATGGACCAACCGATGTGAAAAACAGTTCCCCAGTTTCAAAAACCAAAGATATAGTGACCTCCCCACCTGCACCTTCCTCTTTCTTAGCACCAGCAGGCAACACGAAACCTGGAATACCTTTCAGCTTTCCTACTGCTAATAGCGTAGGTACGAGTCCATCAGGAAGCAACACATCTAGTCAATTAGCTTTTTCCTGGCAGCAAAGCGGCAGTAGCAGTTCCATAAATAACCAACTTGGAAAAGGAAGCATCGGATCCACCCAACCGGTGGGAGCTTTTGGGGCATCTCAGAACTCGAAAAAAGATAGTGGTAGCCTTAGTTTTAAACCATCAGTGTTCAGTTCTGATGGATCCACCTTTGCTAAGTCCGGAGAAAGGAATGATGCTGGTTTTGCAAGTCACCTGCCGCAAAGCAGCTACAATACCGATAATAAAGTTCCTAGTTCAGTTGGCTCAAGTTCTGAGACATCATCATCAGTTTCTCCAATAAAACCTTTCTCAGCTGGACCTCCATCTGCTGGCTTTCGTACAGGAACTCTTGAAGCATTTCCTTCCTCCCGTGGATCACCTCTGCCACAGGAAAGCATTGACAAATCAAATAACAGAATACATGCAGCAGTGGACCATTCTAAAAATTTCAAGTTTGGCATGATGTTCGATACTGAGCAGGATCTGTCTAAAAAATTTTACAGTGTAAGATCAACAAAATCATTAATTATAATGGCTTTTACTCTCATGCCTCAGTACGATCTGTTTATAACATTTTCTGTTTTTTCTGATTCACCATGCAATTAAATTTTCTGAATATTGTCTTTGGAAATGATATTTCAACCTTTGCAATTGAACCTCCTTAGTCCCTGCAAAAAAAAAAAAGAACCTCCTTAGGATATAAATATAGACAATTCTATGTTCTTTTGCACCCATTCTATATTCTTGTTCTATTTCATTTCTCTACTCTTTTGATTTGCTTCACACTAACCTTATTTACCTCAACTGCTGTTCAATACTGTATGAATCATGAAACATGTCCTTGAACACGGTGAATATTTTACATATTGGAATCTCTTATTTTTATATTTTAACTGGTAAAGTTTTTGTCCTTTTGTTAAACAGATTAATGATATGACCAAGGAGTTAGATACGCTCCTAGCATACATAGAGAAGGATGGTGGCTTCAGAGATGCTTGCATAACCTTCCAAGAACGGCCTCTTTCTATGTTTGAGGGTGATTTGCAAAATTTTCTGGAACTGCTGCAGATCTTCAAGGTATTATACTAACTTTTACCTGTACATTTTTATGTCTCATTTGCCTTTCTTATCGTGCAGTTCTGCTTCTCTGCTTTTAACCTGCTAAAGAAATTCCTGCTTGTTTTGATCTCCAGAACAAGACAGCAGAGCAGTGTTCAAGAGTTGAAGACCTGCGGAACAAGATGTTTCAAGGCATGTCTACTACTTTTGGTTATTTCTTTTTTCCTATATACATACTACATCTAGTACTTTAGTATATACCTGAAAGAAATATAGATAGCGTGGATCATCATACTGCTTATTTTATTGGCATTATTTTGCTGGTTAATATTGTTGAATAACCAAGACCAACATTCTCCCTTTGCATCGATTTTTTTTTTGTTTGTCAGGTTTACTGTGCTGCTATTTTCACATTTTTTGAACATTGCAATTGTGGAGATTGAGGACGTTTTATGGTTGTATTCATTTCAAGTGTATTGTTTTGGCAACACTTTTGTGCATTTCCTAAGTAAAGATTGAGAAACCCCCAGAAAGCAGAATGTCTCATTGCTTGCCCTTAACTTGAGCGTATGCTAGACATGATCTGTTTTTAGGTCCTTGATTGTGGGTCCAAAACAAGCCTTCCAAGTTTAAATTTGGTAAGCATACCAAATAAGATAATTCTTTCTGTTTCTCTACAGTATCTGCTAGGCAAGCTTATATGAAAGGGATTGTCAATCAATCTTCAGATGCCCAGTACTGGGACATATGGAACCGTCAGAAATTGAGTCCAGAATTCGAAGTGAAGAGGCAGAATATTCTCAAAGCTAACCAGGTACTGATGTCTGAATCTTTTTGTTCCTTCTTTTAGGAAAATAATACCAAGAGACTTATACGGGTTTCTTTTGTCTTGTAGAATTTGACAAACCAGCTGGTAGAGCTGGAGAGGCATTTCAATAATCTGGAGATGAACAAATTTGGAGAAACAGGAAGAGCTGCTTCTAGTCGCAGAGCTATTTATTCTAATAAATCACGGTCTAGGTATTGAATGCTAGACCACCTCACCGGCAATTCCTGGTTGATTTGTCCTACCATCAAATGGATGGCATACCAAACTTGATCAATATCTAATAAATTATTTCTGAATTTTCAAGTAACCAATCACTACACTAGCTTTGTTGCTATATGATCTGGGTGACCAGAAATTCTCTTGGTACAGATGCATGTAGTCTGTTGCTTGTACATATACTGTTAGGCGTTAGCTTGTTCATAGCTCTTTGATTTTGTTCTCACATTTTATCATATCTCAAAAGTTGATTTTAGCACATCATAGCAATATGGAACTGTTTATTCATAATAGAATACTAAACTAAATATCTGTTTTCCAAATTGAATCGGAGTATGTGAGTTTCTCATCTGATTTTTATCTTCTTATTGTGCAGTCAAACACAACTATCCAGTGTATACAATGCACTGAACTCACAATTAGCAGCAGCTGAGCAACTGTCAGATTGCCTCTCAAAACAAATATCCGTACTAAATATAAGCTCTCCTTCTACAAAGCGAGGGGCAGTGGCCAAAGAGTTGTTTGAATCAATCGGTCTAGATCACACAATGGATGCAGCCAAATTTTCAGGTGGTACTCCTTCCAAGTCAGTTAAGAGATATCCCTCAACAAGAGAACAGAAAGCTAGCATATTAGGGCCGTCCAAGAGTACTGAGCCTGAGACTGCGAGGAGGAGGAGAGAGTCATTGGATAGGGTAAATTTATTAACCCAGACACAAACTTTACATTTATATGCATTATGCATATTATCGAGGGAATAAAATGTGGATCTTTCTACTCCATTTGATCCCCTTCTTCCTGCACTTCTTTTCTGTTGGTATAATTTTTTATTGCTCTATGTATGGTGGATTGGCAAATCTAACTGCAAAGTACTTGTCAATTTTTTAGAGCCTGGCTAGTTTGGAGCCTCAGAAAACTACTGTTAAAAGAATAGCACAACAACAACGCCTCAAGATCAGCAGTGATCTTCCATTCAGGTCAAATAAGAAAATATTTGATTCTCAGATGGCAGCTATCTCCCAGGAGAAGTCCAGCGGTAGCCCCACTTCATCCATAGTAGAATCATATGCAAACAAGGCACATTATCCAAGTGAAGGTTAGCTATTTATTTATTCTTTATTTTTTTATTTAAAATCAAGAGGTTTTGATTATGACATGTGCACAACTTTCTTATTGAAACAATTTTTGCAGTGCCACACGAGAAAACAAAATCGTCAGGACCCCAGGCCCAGAACAACACATTGTTCAAATGGGTAAAGGAATCAGCTGGACCCTCTGAAGGAACTCAGCATAAGTATCATGAATTGCCAGGTCAGCTGAGAAGTGTTGAACAGCCACCAAAGTTGGCGCCATCTTCACCATTGTCATTCAGTTATTCGCATAAGGATGTCCGGGATAATGTCAGCTCATCCAATGTTCCATCCTCCGGAACAACTCATACTGCACCGAAGTCAAGTACTTTAACCTTTAAAACCACTATCATTCCTAAAACTAATGCCAATGCACTCCCAGATATGTCACCTTCCATGACGAGCTCAAAGTTCTCTCAGAGTCCACTATCTGTGAAACCTTTATCTGGGGAATCTGGAGGCATGCCTTCCGTTATTACGAAGAACAAACAGGGTGGACAGGTGATGCCATCTTTGGGAAGCACAAAAGGATTGGATGTTTTTCCACAGAATGTGGGTGGTACATTTAGAGATCTTAACAAACCATCTTTGTCTCCGGAACCTCCCAAGTCTTCTCTGTTACAAGGGAACACTGTGCAACTTAGTAAAATTTCTGATGCAGTGCTAAACCCAGCGAAAGCTAAACCTGAGGTGGCATTCCAACCTCCTGCATTTTCGCCAACACCTGTTGCACAATCTCCACACACTGCTAAGCCAGCTGTTTCCTCTTCAGCTAGATCATCCTCGTCAACTATGCTAGAATCAACTGGGAAAACTTCAGATGTTTTATCTCCAACAGTTCCTTCCACTCTCACATCAAAAGCAATGCCAAAATCTTCATCACCATTACCTGATGGTACTATATCTAGCTCCCTACCATCTATTCCGACACCTGTTAAGGAGACATCAGTTGGCTTGAATAAAATTGTATCTAAGCCTGAAGTGGTTACATCAGAGGTAACTGGACCAACAGTTTCTGCGAGTACTAGTTCAAACATACCATTCATCGAAGGCAAACCTTCATTGATTCCAGCAACTAGTGGAAGCTTACCTTCAATTCCTGGCTCTGCACCTAAAGTGGTACCAGCAGCTGCAGAATCTGTTGTTGTCACTTCCACCGGGAAAGATGTAGGACCGAGCAATCTCTCATCAGATGAAGACGATATGGAAGAGGAGGATCCTTCTGCAAGTTCGGATCTCAACTTGGGAGCCCTTGGTGGGTTTGGTCTTGGGTCTGTGCCTTCTTCGAGTCCTCAAAAATCGAATCCCTTTGGGAGCTCATTTACTACCTCTGACAATAAAAGTTCAGGTTCGTCATTTACTCTGACAACCAGTCCAGGACAGCTTTTCCGTCCGGCATCACTGAGTATTCCTTCAGCTCAGCCAGCACAGTCATCTCAATCAACTGGCAGTGCATTCTCAAGTGGGCTTAGTGGATTCGGACAGTCTGCGCAGATAGGATCAGCGCAGCAGTCGGGGTTTGGGCAGCCTGCACAGATTGGAACTGGGCAGCAGACGGGGTTTGGGCAGCCTGCACAGATTGGAACTGGGCAGCAGGCGGGATTTGGTCAGCCAGCACAAATTCAGTCAGGATTTGGTCAGCCAGCACAAGTTGGAATTGCGCAACAGTCAGGATTTGGCCAGCCTGCACAAATTGGGGCTGCGCAGCAGTCAGGGTATGGGCAGCCCGCACAGTTTGGTGCTCAGCAAGCACTTGGATCTGTCCTGGGTTCTTTTGGACAATCACGCCAATTGGGAGGCTTTGGTGGATTCGCTAGTGCTTCAGCTTCTGGAGGCTTTGGATCTTCCAGCAATGCTGGATTTGCTGGTGGTGCAGCAGGCGGTGGCTTTCCTGCAGCTGCTGCTCCTGCTGGTGGTGGGTTTGCTGCTGCTGCTACCGGTGGGGGGTTTGCTGCTCTTGCCTCCAAAGGTGGAGGCTTTGCAGGTGCAGCTTCATCTGGTGGTGGTTTTGGAGGTGCAGCCCAGGGTAGTGGCTTCAGCGGTGGTGAGCTCTCTAAATTTTTGCTCTGTTTAGATAATGTGTTTATGACTTTTTTTTTTGGGTAAGGCTGCTCTTTTGGGGTTAGGCTGTGTAAATGCATTATTTTTAATGTTTGGTATTTGCGCTAGCAGTGCCATGCTAATTTAAGTTCATTCCTTAGTTTTCAGTCCGTAAGCCATAAGCTGTCCTGCATAGCCATGATTACTCAGTTGTATATCGTGGATTTATCCATTATCGATTAATCATTCATCATTCTTCCTAGCCATCTTTTCTGTCTATTTTATTACTTAATTATTAGCGTTGTCATTTGTAAACTAAGTCAGGTGTTCGCAAATGATATATGCCTAACGGCCTAACCAATCTTTACTGCAAAAATGATTAACATCAAGGTATTCCTGTTGAATGTTGATTGAAGATAAATAGTCTATTTGTAGTTAAAACCAATTTACCTTCTGGACAAATGAGACTTAAATAGCAAATTTATCTTGGCATGCCAATTTGCTCTGCAGCTACTAAAGCTTTAAAGATATTGTCCTTGTTTTTGCTTAGAGCCTGCTATTTGCATCTTGATATTTCTGACAATTAACTCCATCTGGTTGAATTGTAAGGTGGATTTGGAGCTTTTGGCGGTAATCAAGGTTCTGGCTTCTCAGCATTTGCTGGAAGTGGCTCTGCTGGGTCTGGAGGACCCCCAGCGAATCTTTTGACACAGATGAGAAAATAGAGTTGTTTCTAATTCTTCATGCCGTTTGGCTGCAGTGGCCCTTATGCATGCACTAAATTTGTTGTTCGTGCATTAGGTATAGCTATTGTGAAACTCCAACGCCAGGTTTAAGTTCAATTTCAATATTTGTAAAGAAGTTTTTGCGAACCAAATTACAAGTGGCTAATTTGAAAGTTTGAAACTGACTGACGAACAATTATGGACCATTTTTTTTTTCTTTCAGCAAGAGACAGATGGGCTGTGCACATGCATGATCAGAATTCAAAGTTGCAAATATACATTTTTATCGTGATAACGGTCTGGTAAGTTGGTATTTGGCTAACGCTTAATTCGTGTTATTGATGTTTGGTTTAGTTATGCTTTAATACCAACTAGCAAATGGAATGTGAACATCAAGAGTCCTTTAGTCTGTTTCTGGTGTGTGCACCCGTCCACAATGCCCAATTGCGATGAATCATCACAGTATTCCTTTCACTTGAAATAGTCCTGTACTTTGCTTTGACTTCCTGCGTAACATGAAAGGATGAAACTATCAAGTTACCGCAGGACAGATGGACAAAGATAGAACAAAAGCATATGATACCAAACATTTAACAAGTAACAACCGAATGTATTCATGTAATCTTTTCCCAAATATATATAACAGCATAAACCGGAGTTAGAAAAGCTAAGGCCATAAGGACTGAAGGAGTTTATTCCATATTCTAGGGTACCGTGTTATAGTTCTTTTTCCTTCCACGAACCGATGCTGTTGGAACATAAACATGGTATTAGTTTCTCCGTGTGATCATTGATCTGTTATCTTTGTTGACAACTCACGATCGACCAAAGCTGAAGAATCAGGCAGCTATCAGCTGGAACAGAACATATTCAACTTCGATAAATAGCTAAGGAAATACAGGTATAGATACCATATCACAAGAGCACTTTGCTTATCTTAGTACAAATGATCCGTACCTGCTTAGCGATCAAGATTCCCTTACTAACTTAGATGAAAATTTATCAACCCACGTAACAGCAACAGGCACAATCTGGAAAAAAAAGTGCAATGCAAGAGAGACTTTTGAAAGAACAGAGAAAATACTGATATACTTGATGTGGTTTATCACTCTCGTGGCACATGTTGCGTTATTAACTTTGGAACCGTACCTACCTCGGTAACCTTTTTTTTTTTTGGAGTGTCCTACCTTCATAACCTGAAAAAACACAATTGTACTGGAACAAACATTAACATAGAAGACTGGGTAAATTGTTTCTACTTATGTGAAATGAACGGTACTGCGGTGCTAGTATAATTGTATATATGAATATATCCTTTTTATGATCTTCCAATATTAAGGGTAAAGCACAACTATAGGCATTTTTTTGGGAGGAATATTTACAGCCCTTGCAATTAGCAAGTTCTCATCCTAAGTAGACCCACTTGACAAGGCTAATTGGCGTGTGGAATTGTGAAAAATCTGTTCATGGGGATAGAATAGAATTCTATTCAACTGCACCACTTGTTTATCGGCTAGATTCCTCTCATTTTCACATGGCAGGGGTCTATCAACTTCTAAAGGCTTACAGATGCTGATGCAATCATGTGATGCACATGACGTAGCATTATGGGGGCATGCATGGCAGTTGCTTGTATGATCATCTCCCTTTGAGATCTGACAAGAATCCTAGCGTTCATGAAAAATTTGTTGGATGTATTGCTGAAGGTGTAGGTACCAGTGAATTGTAGGATTTGAACCCGGATGGACGAGGACGTAGAACTGATACTTCTAAAGATAGTTCTTTTAAGTACAGGAATAAAGGGAAAGAAGCAAAACCTTGGAACTAAACCTTCATTTTAATCTCACTCTTGGATGCCATATGAAGAACAGCAGCGAAGTTACGGCAATGGCTTAAAAGGTCACACAAACACAGCCTTATAAGATTGCGTTAACCCTACCAGCAGCTTGCTTTGGCCTGCAGCAGGTAGCTGAACAGGTGCCAAACTTACCAAAGGAGACAAAAGGGAATTCTATGCTTGTTCCATTATTCCATTCCATGCCTTTGTGCAGCCCCAAGAAGGCATCAAAGGGGGTTATAGAATGGGCACCTTCACTTTCACTCTATGCAGGCAACTTTGCAGAATTCTTCTTCTGGATGCCTGCAGTCAAAAGAGCTTTGCCCTCTTAACCACTCTATTATTCCTTAACCAAGTGTGTCTCTCTGATGAAGAAAGAAGCTGTGCATACATACACTGCATCCGGGCAATGCGAAACAATTCATATGTGATCATACAGAGCAGATCATATGGAATCCTAACCAATGTTGATTGACCACAGATGTTGCCCTTTCATTTCAACACATATAGGCCTCCAGAAATGCAGTGGAGACCAGAATTAGTTCTCTAATATGTATATCTTCAGGAATCCAGCCGAAGAGGCCGGCAAGTTCTAACACCATAGGTTTGCAGACCACAACCCCAAAGTTGTCATGAGAATAAGGTGCTCCCCTCCCCTAGTTTCTCAAAAGAAAAGAAAAAAGAAAAAGAAAAAAAAAGAGATTGTTCTTCGCTTTCGCCCTTCTCATGTGCCATGTAATTTCAACCAAAGTTGGTACAAGTGTATAATCAGAATGGGAGAGCGTTTTTGGAATTTACAATGGAAAAGATCGACGAGGTTAGGGTCCACGGGTACCCAGAGGAAAGAATAAGGATAATATCTCTTTTCAGTTGCTGCAAAGATTGGGTCAGGCAGGCAGGCAGGCTTGAGTGTGTTAGTCCCAGTGATTCCACATTCTCCTCTCTGCCTTATAAAGACAGAGAGACTCTGCTTGAGACCTTGACATGAGCAGAGGCAGAGATAGTCGTTGGAGAGGCAGATAGTCTCAAGGAGCCAAGGTTGTCTCACTCCCAGAAGACCATCCATACATAATCCAATCAATTCTTTGCTTACTACAAATAGAGGCACTGATAAAGCGGCAGAGGATCTTATCACTACTGATAAATGTGCTGCCTACAAACAGACATTTCAGTGCATGACAGAAACTGAACAGGTCAGAGATCTTTTAGTTTCTTTGAACCAAGCAAGAGAAGCAAGCCTTTCATATACACAAGATGATATCTGCAAATTAGCATGACATCTTTGACTTTGATGACAGATGTATCATCAGCAACAGGTTCAGAGTGATAGCCAGCACCTGTCTTCAAGGTCTGGTTTACCTCCGGAGAAGCAGTTTCAGCTTCACGGCGGAGTAGATTCATCATCAGGGCTTGTCCTCTCAACCGACGCTAAACCAAGGTTAAAATGGACGTCAGAGCTGCATGAGCGTTTTGTCGAAGCAGTAAATCAGCTAGGAGGCCCGGACAGTGAGTACACAACTTTTCTTTTTTTACTGAAATCATGCGTGTTTAGCAGCAGCAGGATAATGGTAACATTGTATATCTTATAATGTACTGAAAACTTTTCTATAGAGGCTACACCGAAATCAATCATGAGGCTCATGGGAATTCCTGGATTAACCCTTTACCATCTTAAGAGCCATCTTCAGGTACATTATTAAACATCTTTACACTGTGTGTCGTCTAGCATTATTCATTCATTACTTGAAGACGGAAACTAATTAAGCTGGTTGCTTTTGTCGTAGAAATACCGACTTAGCAAGAATCTTCAATCTCAAGGCAATGCTTCCCGTGCAAAAAGTGGTAAGCACATGATTCTGAAATCTGAAGTGACTTGATTATCCATAATACCATACTAAATGAGATGGTGAACTTCTTTCACGTTTCAGTGTTAGGCTGTAGTACGATAGAGACAGAAAAACCATGTGAAGGAAGTGGATCACCGGCTAGTCACTTGGACCTAGAGACGCAGACAAGCAGGTAATTCACAAGCAAATAAAGTTATTTGTGTCTCACTCATGAATATAAACATCAGGATTAATGCAAACACATTTTTACAATTTTTTTAACAGTTCTATGCACATAAACGAAGCCCTCCAGATGCAAATTGAGGTGCAGAGACGGCTGCATGAGCAACTAGAGGTAATTTTATTTCTCAATGTACTATGTAACAATGCATAGCAATATTAGCACGCCTTGTGCCTGAACTGCATACTCTATTTTGTCTCCTAATAAATTAAATTTGTACTAATACTTTTCATAAGCGATGGTCTGATGGATACTGAAAATTAAAGGTACAAAGACACCTGCAACTTCGGATTGAAGCCCAAGGCAAGTATTTGCAGTCAGTGCTACAGAAGGCACAGGAAGCACTCGGCACCATCGGCGTAGTAGAATCTGCTGCAACAAATGCCTCATCAAAAAGCCTCCAAAATGAGCACAGCCTTCATCACCACCACCACCAACAGCAGCAGCAGCAACAACAGATTGGCGACGGATCAGTGGACAGCTGCTTAACCGCGTGCGATTGCGAGGGTTCATCTCATCACTCGCATTCTCAAAGAGATCAGCAGGACATCCTATCCATCGGCCTGCAACAATTCGAGCCGGCAAGATCGGAAGGCAAAGACACAAGCAGGATGGAGCAATACCTGTTGTTTACTGACGAACCGAGCAGACGACGATCATGTTCAGAGATCAGAAAGGACGGGTTTAACAGCAGCAGCATCCCGATGCAGGCATCGGAGCTGGACCTGAACATTATCAACGATGGAGGCAGCAGCAGCAGCAGGTCTCACTCTCACTCTCACAGGCGCGAAAAGATCGACTTGAATGGATCAGGCTGGAACTGAATCAACTGATCGATCGAGAAGCAGTTAGTTAGGTTATTAGCTGCAATTGGGCAAGGTGATTCTGATTCTTGCCTTTCTACGAGCTCGATGAAATTAAGCCAAAGGTGGTGGTGTATTACCATGCCCACTGTCTGATCAATACGGAATAATGCGTTTTCGCTGAGTATATGCAAATCTAGCGCATGTAGAGATTTGATCAGCAGGCAGTTTTTTTCGGTGTATGGTTTACTGTAACCGTCTACTATATATATACTACTAGTAGATGGAATTAATTTTGTCATATGCTACCTCCGTTTCATGATGTAAGTGTTTTGACCTTTTTACTTTAAAAAATATGAAAATCTCTCTTTTTGACTTAATTTATTATCAGAGATACTTTAAGCATAATTTATTATTTTTTATATTTACACAAAATTTTTAAATAAGATGAATGATCAAACATTGCTAGAAAAAAAAACCAAAACCCTTACATTGTAAAACGCTAACCTGTGAAATTTCCTACGAATTTTCTTAGCCTTTCTCCAATCTCCTCACTTCTGAAAGCAGCCCAATGTGTGCATCCTAGCCAAGTCCTCGTCAATATGGGCCTCGATCTTGTCCAATTCACATGCATGGGCCAGGATTTTAGTTTAAATTTCCGGGCTTTAAATCAAAGCAGCCCGAGCAGGCCTGGTAATGGGCCACAGCCCATGGGCCCTTTCACAACCCATCTCAACCCTTCTCTCTATTTAGCTCAAAATTATACCTAAATTTCAGCCCAGCCCCTTTTAGACCTAGCCCTCAAAGTTTGTAGGCAAAAAAGTTTGGCCCATTACCAGTCCTAAGCCCGAGATTATGGCCCATCTAAAGAGGCCTGAACACAATGCATACCATACGCTTGTCAGCTGTTTGCTGTTCTTTGTTCAGACTTCAGCGTTAGCAGATGGCACCAGCTGAGGCACATCACAATGACAATATCACACATTCACACAGCTGTATCTTCTGTAAGTAGTAATTACTACTCCCTCTGTATACTTTTATATGACGTTAATTATCTCAAAAAAATAAGCTAACCAACATCATAAAATTAGTGAATGATTATTTACACCTGCTAGCTTTTATGGACAACATACTCATCATCTTATTAAGATCAACTAGTTCTCTTAAGAATTATAACTTGCATAATGAAGTAATAAGTGATGTTCCCTAAACTCAATCTATATACCGCAAAAAAGAACATAACTTGGCTACTGTTTGAAATAGACTCGGCTTCGGAAGTTCGGATTATCACGTGGTTCCTCAGTAAAATAAATTCACCATCAGGAGGAGTAGACTTTAATCAAAAGAACCCTAGATAGAGCTGAATTGTTGACACTTTGGTCAGGCACGAATCATGAATGCCTTTTACAAAATTTAGAAATTGAAAGTAAACTGTACGTGGCCACTTTTTTTCTCTCTTGAATGGCCTAGATCTTTTTCGGGAAAGGACAAGAGCTTAGTGGATGCACACGAATATTTTTTCTTGCCACTTGTATTTTATAAAGCTAGCTAGCTGCTTGTTGGTATGTGCACTGGTATTGTGTAGTACGAGAAAATATCGTGTGCTACCAAACAGTAGCGTGCTACCGTGCTATCAAACTCAAAATATACATTACAAAGTTATGAAAAAAACATGAAAAAAAATTCTAAGATGTTAAACACTATGCAATACAATATAGTACCACACAAAAAATCAACTCAAAATATGACCTATATAAAGAAAAAGAAAAAAGACAAATAACTAGTGAACAATAACATGATCTGTTTGGACACTCTTTGCAGCACATATTTGTCTTTTTTTTTCTCCTCAAGTATGTCGTATTTTGAGTTGATTTTTTGTGTTGTGCTACATTCCATAGTGTTTAAGATCTCAGAATATTTTTATATTTTTTAATAACTTTTTTACTGTTTGATACTGCCGGCAGTGGCAACGCCTCCTCCAGGACCGGCGCCGCCGACTGAGCAAGTCTCCTAATCACACAGCCGCCGCCGGAGCAGGTCTCCCCATCGCGGGGGGCTGAGGGAGCGAGAGAGAGATGGGCAAAAGGAAAGAGGAAGAGAGGGTGGATAAGGCTAACATGTGGGCCTGTAATTCTTTTTTTTTACTTTTAGTCACTGATTGGATTGCCACGTCAGTCAAATCTAGTCAAAATAGTCCAAAATAATGTTCGAGGGGGTATTTTGAACGGTATTAAAAGTTTAGGGTGAGAGATGTATGATTTTGCAGTTTAATTAGGGGGTAATTCGGACTTCCCATAAAAATATCCAACAGTATACTCACACTGCTGCTTGTACGTTATTTTTGTTTTGTGGTGTCAGTGTTTTCTTCTTGGCCTTATTCCCTCCGCTGTTCTCCCTCTCTCTCTAGATCTCTCGCACACACATTTATTTTTTAGCCCTGCTTAACTGTTTGGTCGATGTATATAATCTTTATTTGACGAAATTGAAAGTAGATAGGAGATAACATCATTATGGAGTAGCTAATAGTTGTGCGATTTTTCCTGTGGAGAGGCAGGATCAGATATATTAGTCTTCGCGAATGGGCCTGTAATAGCCTCAGTAGCACATGAGATTCTGGGTGCAATTCTCGTGGGAACAAATTTTTCGGGATTTAACAGCTTTGTCCTTTTAGCGGTAAGCGACATACCCGTCAACAGCGAGACGCTCGTGGTGTTTTCGTCAATCTTAAGATTTTGCCGACCCAGTCTTCAGAGATGCTCATATAGGTAGGGTTTATGTGTGTGTTTATAGGGGTAAGTGTGCGCGTGTTGTAAGTGTCTACGTTTGTACTGTGTAATTAAAAAAAAGATATATTAGTCTTCATGTGGCCACTGCATAATAAGTTGAGTTGTTTAGGTAGCTAACTAGGCAAGGGTTTAACTGAAGAGGGACCATCAAGCATGCTGCATGCATGCATGGTCCATCATGTGATCAGATGTTGAGTACTCCACCTTGCAAGTTGTAAGAGCCAGATGCAAACTGTGTACAATTTGAATACCAATATTAAATTGCCCAAAAAATGGTAGCACAACAAAAGATCTTTATCATGTGGCTGCAGAGAAGCCAGGGTGGATGTGTGGATAGAAGCAAATACAATACATTGTGCCAAAAAGGTCCTAAATAGATTTTGCTTGCATGCGTGGAGAGAAGAAACTGAAGAAAGGAATTGAAAGGTCGCCTTTGAATACTGAGATGACCAGCGTGTACATGTCGGCCAACAGCATGCATAGTGCTGCTGCTCAACATAGCTGGAAATAATATGCCTTTTTCTTCAGCCAGTTTGCGATTATCCATTCATTCATAGCGTTATCCATGAGGTGGGGCCTATATGTCCATGATTTGCCTAACATGGAGCAATTTTGCCGCAACAAACAGCAGCTACTAGCGATTTTCTTTGTTTTTTACTTGTTTTTCACAGAAGTGAGGTAGATGCTCTGTCAATTTGTTGATTGGAGAAAAAAAAAAACCATACATTGCAAGTCAATGGGAAGTTTCAATAGAAATTGATATCTAATAATTTTATTTAAGAGTGGTTTTTATTTGACAATGCATTAATACTATGAGTATGGATATGGATGTGGATATGCGCATTCACCCCTAGGAATGGAGTTCTAGCTAGATTTCAATGATGTCCTATTTTAGTACTCCTATCACATGGGCGCATTGGGGCATGTTCAATGGACATGCTCGTGACTTGCACTCTTAAAAAAAATTCACATAAAAGGTGCAAAAAAAACCCCCATAATAGATGGTGCACATATGGAACTTTTTAACATCTACTCCTATATATACTCCCCTATGTCCAAACATATAAGGCATACTTTTATTATTTCTGACAAAAATTTGACCATTAATTACTCTATTGAAAGACAAGTTCTATGATACATACTTAGTGTTATATATATAACAAATTTCCTTATAATTATGCTTTTATCACTTGAATAAAATAAATCAATGCTTTTTAACAAGAAAATAAAGCAATGGTTAGTCAAAGTCTTTTCCAAACCAAATAAAAAACTATTATATTTTCTAAAAGAACCAAGTATTTGTATGGACTTAATTGTCAAAGGACAAAATTTCTTAATAGGTAAGCACAACTAAAACGAAAACCATCATCAAAAGTGAGGAAAAAAAAAACAATCCAATAGGACAGTGGGCACAGGAGTGGGCCATGTGGAGCTCCAATAACCAAACCCTCCAAAAGCACCTAAAATAAAAGCCGAAAGCGCCTTTTGCCGTCCTCCATTACTTTTCCTCCTCAAAATCCAGCTACCTCGCTAGTCAGTCTACTCCCCCCAAAAATGCCACAGACATGTGGGCCACTAAGAACTCATGGCCCACATTGACAGTATTTCTCAGTGGCACGAGACAGAATAATAAACAGACAGCCACGTGTATCTGGTACGGACATCCGGTGGTTGTACACCGGGAAGGCATCAACCGGGTGATCTGGCACGTGTGGGGCCCACCGTGACGGGATTCGTGGCCCAGGATCGCTCTTCCTCGCGCTGACTAGGACTATACCGGTCACGCCGGTTACCTGCCACCGGCCTTATCCGGTAAAGTAAACCCCAGCTACCTCTTTTGCTAAATCAACCCCTCACTGTCTCATAACTACAGAAAACATTTCTTCCAAGTGGCAACAAGTGGATGATTGTTGATTGTTGGTACCTATCCAACATTCCCAACCAAGAGGGGCTATAGTTGTTTGTAATTATAAACATTGTACAACATATTACATTTTTTTTGTTGCGGTGCTATATTAAGCATGATTATTTTGACGATTGAAGATTAATTTTGTTTTTGGATTTTCAGTAGGAGGGAGAGACGATTAATCAAGATTCCCCAAAAAACTAGATTTGTGCTTACTTTTATTATAAGTGGCGAGAAACAAACAAAAGAAAAAAAAAGGTTGGGCTGCCTCCAAGCTTAGAGCTCATTGGTTAAACTATGCCGCGTGCTCTTGTTGTCAGACATGACGCAATCTCATATAAAGTTGCGTCCAAAACTCATTGATTTCTCTCATTCCAAATTCCCAACAAATATAAAAAATCAAATATTAAAAGAACAAAAATGTTTTCATTGCTGTAACTAAATGGCCAAGCTCTTGTAGCCCTAACAATTCAACATCTATCCTTTTGTTTTCTTAAATAAAAGAGCAGCTTGATAATGTTATTTGAAACCATTTTTGGAGACTAAATGGAGCTAGGCATGGGCCATGGCCACACGCCCACACCCATGCGGCTGTGCATTGCATGACACAATCGTGAGTCACGTTTAGAAGAGAGGGAGTACATCTTAATTCAAGGAGTATTACAGGGGTGTTTGTGCAAAAAGGCAGAACCAAATGGGGGCAAATCTTTTTCCCCTTTCTGGTTGCGTTGCCAATGGCAACTCCACTTGTCGGATCTTGCCCATGTAGCATGGACCTCGCCGCCGGAGCCGCCTCTCCTCAGCCGCCGCCGCCGCCGCCGGAATCCCACGTGGCACCTTCCTCTCCGCCTCCGCAGCCGCCGGAGAAGGTGAGCGAGCTCGCTTCCAACTCCCGTTCCCTAGTTTTCTTTTCCTCTGTTTTTGCAATCTCCCCTGTTTCTGCCCCCTATTTCAGTTCATGAAATTTCCTATCTTTCTGATTCAGTTTGTCGATTTGATTCAACGAAAAGGTCCGGTTTTTATAATCCTAGCGGATTTGCACGTTTGTTCTCGCGTGCGTGCGACTGTTGTAATTGGTAAAGTTGTTAGGAAACAGCATCTATGTGTTGCTGCTTCAGTTCTTGACTTATTGTCAGTAAGGTGTAAATTGTTCGACGAATACTGCAATAATATGGTCCAATTGCCTAGTAATATCCTCTAATTATGAGAATAGTCATGTGCTGGATCTTAACTTGGTACTCGTTTCGATCGAATCGTTCACTTAACTCGCATCTTCGGTGGTGATTGATTAGTTAGGTACTTAGGTTCCATGGCAACCTTTTGGATTAAGTCCGATAATCACAAAATTCGTTTTTTGATTGGTTCTTATGTATACTTATAGCATTTTGATGCTCCATTAGCTCTACTTGTACATTAATTTCTGCAGGATGAGTAATAGATTAGTCCAGTTGTTAATAAAGCACGTCAATCAGCTCACTTCTCTAACAGTTCTTCTGCACCTGGGTATTTACCAAGCAGCTCTCGGGCACGTTAGGTTATTGTTGGTTCGTAGAAAATACCCCATTAGTGTTGGTTCTAAGTAGAAATCCCCCATGAGGTTTCCTCAAGTTGCTCCCCTGTCTGGACAGAAATGACTACTGTAGTTTGCTGCCAATCCAGTTGAATCTACCATGATGTCACTTGATCAATGCTCTTGCTTCTTCACAGAAGCAAAAATACATTTTAAATGGAATATTGATCCTCTAGTTTTTTACTTGCTTGGACTGAGCTTTGACTTGAAGTATGAACCTTGCACCCACAGGATAGCTACTAGTATGGTAAACTATGCCTGAGAACCATCTGCTGTAACATTGTTGAAATTACCAAACTTTGCTGCTATACTATAGCCACATGTAAATGATGTGCTGTAGAAAATATTTACAATTGCCCAAAGAGCATTGCATACTACAGCCATGCTTTCCTTTGAAATTAATTTATCAATTCTTTCAGACCATTTGAACTATGGAAAGCCATTTCATTCTGACCAACTCTTTCCAAACAAAGATGATCCACAAAGGTTGCATGCTTAGTTGCCAAGAATTTTACCTGCAATAAAGATAACTATTATATTACTACCACTTCGAGGCCTCAAATATACCACAGTAGTCAGTAATTGGGAAAAAGTGATGTTTTTTTAATCATGATGGATCTATATATAACTGTATACAACAAACAATTGTATTTATGGTAATTGATACAATAGTTGTATAATAAATACGCTTCCCTTTCAAATAGGCATTACTTTTGTTTCACACAGAAAATGTGTGGGAAATTTGGAGTTGAAGATAAGCATCTCGTTTGGTAAATATGGTGTCATAAAGTCATATCATGTTCTGTTTTTCCCAAATGTGTAGAATGCAGATTCCATTGCTTGTAACTGTGTGCTGTTTAAGAAGATATTATCTTCATCAATGGGTAATATAAGCAAAATGCTCCAATTTGTGTACTGTACTATTTGATCTATTTTGAAAAAAAAACAAGCTCGTTGCTTTTGCAATGCAACTCGTTTTACAATGTCATTATGTGATTGTCAGGATTCATGTGAGGATACAGGAGACATGAGGATCAGTGAAGAAAAGCCATGCACAGATCAGGAGTTAGACGCTGATCAAACAAACAGTTCTAGCCTCAATAGTTCCAGTGAGTGTGAGGATCAAACGCGTAGCAAAGATGAAATGACTGGATCAGAATCCAAATCGGAGGCAGTTAAGACAGATGGTGACGGATCGAATGGAGAGAAGATTCTGAAGAAACCAGACAAGATTCTGCCCTGTCCTCGTTGCAACAGCATGGATACAAAGTTTTGTTACTACAACAACTACAACATTAACCAGCCAAGACATTTTTGCAAGAGTTGTCAGAGATATTGGACGGCAGGTGGAAGCATGAGAAACATCCCTGTTGGTGCTGGTAGGCGCAAGAGTAAGAGCTCCACTGCAAATTGCCGCAGTATATTGATTCCAGGCAGCAGTCTAGCTGCTCCCGCTGGCGATTCTCCCGTCTATCAAGTCTGTATAAAGGGAAATCAAACAGCAGCAGCAGTTAAATTTGGACCTGATTCCCCCCTCTGTAATTCCATGGCCTCTGTGCTGAAAATTGGAGAACAGAGTAAGAATGCCAAGCCTACCTCAACAACACAACCCAGAAATGGAGAAACCCAGACCTTCAAGGCTTCAGGAACAACTTCAGATAGTCCCAGGAATGAATCAGTTAATGGACACCAAAATGGAGTTGTTGGGCAGAGTGGAGTCACTCCCATGCATCCTATACCATGCTTCCCTGGTCCTCCTTTTGTGTACCCATGGACTCCAGCATGGAATGGTATTCCTGCCATGGCAGCACCGGTATGCCCAACACCAACTGAACCAACAAATTCTTCAGACAATGCAAGTACAAGTAATGTTCAATGGAGCATGCCACCAGTGATGCCGGTACCAGGATACTGCGGTCCACCGATCCCTTTTCCGGTAATTCCATCTTCTGTTTGGCCATTCATTTCTCCTTGGGCTAATGGTGCATGGAGCTCACCATGGCTTGGACCTAGTTGCGGCGTGTCAGCATCATCTCCCACAAGCAGTAGTACATGTTCAGATAACGGCTCTCCTGTCCTAGGAAAGCATTCCAGGGACTCAAAACCCCAAGGAGATGACAAGGTAGAGAAAAGTTTGTGGATTCCGAAAACACTTCGGATTGATGATCCTGATGAAGCTGCAAAGAGCTCAATCTGGACAACCCTTGGCATTGAACCAGGTGACCGTGGCATGTTCAGACCATTCCAGTCGAAATCTGAAAGCAGAGAGCAGATATCTGGTGCTGCTCGAGTGCTGCAAGCGAATCCAGCAGCTCTATCGCGATCACAATCTTTCCAGGAGACAACGTGATATGGAACAAATTGTGTGACAATTGTCTCAAACATGTTAGTTATATTTAAGGAAGTGCTACAGCCTGAACGATGAATGGCGATGTAGGCGCTGCTGCTAACATGGAGGCAGCGCAACTGTACTATTGAAACCTGAAGAGTACTATTCTAGACATTTTCTATGATTTGCCTGTAGAGCATGCACGAGTCTACTGGGTTCGTGATCAGGCTGTCAGCATGTGTTTTGTTGTACAATAATAATAATTGTTAATAGCTTTACCTAAAGGATTTCCTGCTTTCTGGAGTACTTCTACATAGTAACTAGCAGTATTCTGCTGATCCCTCAGCTTTCTGGTCGATGGCCCATATTATGGCATCACCTGTTGACAAGTTTCAGGAAAATGCTGTCCGACAAGAGGTTCAACACTGAAGAAATGGGCAGCATTTTTGTAGTACGTGATCATGTTTACTTGTTGCTGTCTTTGGTTCTCCATTGCTGTCTTAATTAGTACCTTTTATGTCTTCCATTTTGAATAGTTGAAGTGCATCTGTCCTTTGTTCATCTTTGTTGGCTTAATTTATATCAGCATCTGTAGAGCCTAAACTAAAGCCTGAAAGGCATATATATAGAACACCCTTCCTTTGTGGATGTGACAACTGACTTGGTGCAGCGAATAGCGTGCACTCGCTCTGTGCATGCATGCTGCCGTGTTTTCAGTTCCAACGCTTGCTTTTGGCACTGAAACAATTTGACAGCCTTGAGCTGAGACTAGCACATCAGTGCATTGAAAATGCTTACTGCTTGTTGGAAAACATCTACTCACTGAGGCTGTGATTAGTAATAGCAGTTCTACTTTTGTGGTGGTGTTAACACAACTATGCAAGGGAATTGGTATTAAGTATTAAATTTCCATGATACATGTGTGGACACTGGACATGGGATGGGTCAAACTTACTGTTTTGTTGGTGGTTGTAATATTATTCCCAGCCAATGTTGGCAGGCAGCAGCATATGCATCCGTCCATTCAAAATTATCCTCCAAACTGCTTGAAAGCATTGCATCATTTACTAGTAGTTAATTGTAACATTCTATATATACTTACGATACTATTCAAGTGTTGTTAGAGCAAAGGGCTGTAAGCTTACGTGAAGAAGAGAGACAATTAAAAATAAAAAGTGTGCTCTCATTGCAAGAGTTAGCTATACATATGTTCTAAAATGAATAGTATATTTAATGTATAGAGTTAGCATGAGAAAATTAAACTAACCTTATAGTCAATTCTATTATACGTGTTAGGTCAGCACCAAATCTGCGTAAATAGAGCATAAACCTAATCTCCATCGGAAATTGCAACTCAACGCGGCACTCCTCGTAATCTTACAGTTGGACAAGGTTCAGGAATTCAGACAATTAGCTCCAACGACTGAGCTACAGTTGAGAAGAAACCTTAAATCAAGAATCCTTGGAATCGGGGTTGTGGGCAAAGCTCGTAAGAAACAGGCCAACAGAATCACCAATCTGAAGGAGGGAGATGCCAACACAAAATTCTTTCACCTTAAGGTGAATAATCGGAAGGGAAAATTTCATCCAATGGCTGCGTCATGGCAACACCTGGAAATTCAAGCACGATGAAAAGGACGAGGTCATCAAAGAGCACTTTAGCTCTTTTTCTAACGCCCCCTCCATCAAGATCCCTGGATCTTAGATCGGAGGACCCATTAGCCATGACGAAGTCCTTTTGGCCCTAAAGTAGGTCCAATCTGGCAAAGCCGCGAGCCCGAATGACTTCACGGGCGCTTTCTACAAGGCCCGCTGGGACATAATCAACTCTTTCGATAACCAACGAAGTAACAACCTGACCATTCTAAACACGACAAATGTGGTCCTTATTCCAAAGAAAGATGGAGCAGATGCCATCGGGGACTTTAGACCAATAAGTTAGTCTGATCCACGGCATTGGCAAGCTCATCTCTAAGATCCTAGCGTTGCGCCTTCAACCTTTCATGAACACTATCATTAGCCAAGCACAGAGCATGCCCATAAAAGAGAGAAGCATCCATGACAACTTTATGCATGTTTAGAATATGACAAGGAATTTCCACCAAGCATGGAAGTCGATCCTCCTGCTAAAGTTGGACGTCATCAAGGCCTTCGACATGGTTCACTAGGATATCTCATCACCCTCATGCAGAACCTAAACTTCCCTCCGCGATGGAGGAACTAGGTCACCAACATTCTAACTACTTCTTCGACAGGGGTGCAATTAAATGGCTCTCTTGGGAGCCCTGTCCAGCATGGCAGAGGACTCAGGCAAATAGATCCCCTTTCTCCACTCCTCTTCATCTTGGCCATCGACCCCTTCCATCACCTCCTCAATAAAGCAGCCGAGATTGGCCTTCTTACACACCTCAAGCAAAAGCGCCTAGGATGAGAACTTTCCTCTATGCATATGATGCGGCAATCTTTATCAAACAGGAGGATGTGGATTTAAGGAACCTGGGCAACATCCTTAAGTCCTTTGGAGAGGTTTCTGGCCTCTTTACTAATGTAACCAAGAGCCAGATTGTCCCAATCAGATGCGCTAACGTTGACTTATAGCGGCTCATGATGTCTTTCCCAGCCACCGTCTCCCATTTCCCAATCAAATACTTGGGCCTCCTCCTAGTAGTCAGAAGACTGAAGAAAGTCCACGTCCAACCACTCATGGACAAAGCACGCAAGAAGCTTGCGCCATGGAAAGGAAGGCTAATGACGGCGGCTGCAAGAACCATGCTTACCAAAGCTGTACTCGTGGCCTAGCCAATCTATCACATGATGACTCTTTAACTCTCAGATGACACTTTAGAAGAGTTGGACAAGATAAGAAGGGAAATGCAAATTTAACTAGGACAGACAGAGTCTGTAGACCAAAAGACCTCGGGGGTCTTGGAGTGCTCAACTTGCAAATGCTCGCCCGCGCCCTTTGCCTGCGTTGCCTCTTGTTTGAATGATACGATTGATTACATAATATGCGTGCATTATATGCTTCTGCCAAGCTAGCTAGCTTGCTTAATTAACGACCGATCGACCGGCACCTACACATACGTGCATTATATCTGATCCAAACGGACAAGATCAGTACTCAGACCTTGCTGACAATACGTTGACATGAATCGACATATAGCTCAACTCAAGACGACCTTGACACCTGCGAATATATAGATGATGTACGCAATGTAAGATCGATACATGCATGCATTGATGCATATGATAAGTATAAATGACCTGATATACAGAGACAAAATCAGTGAGATATATATCGATCAACGAAATAACTATACGCATTGGTCGATGCAGACGCTAAAGTATTGAAATATATTTTTTCTAAAAAAATATTGATAATCGAGATGAATATATATGGGATATAAGGATGGATCGACTGACCAGGAAGTAACTCTCTCCCATCTGGAGGGAATGGAGGAGGATACCGTGCTCGTTGGCAGGAAGAAGAGAACCGGTTGAGTGCACCAGCATCACGTCCTGCCCGAACATGGACCTCAAATCGATCGGCCCCCTTGGCACCTCCGTCGCCACTCCGTTTATGAACACCGTGATCGTCGCTGCATCCATCCGCATCAATACATCAAAATTTCATTCATTATTAATTCATCACTATATATGTTCCAATTCACATTGGACCTATCACATATCCAATGTCATTTCGGACAAGCACTAGCTAGTACTTCTCAACTACTGCAAAGTACTACAACTGGTGTTTATATATATGACCGATCGATATATATATATTATATCTATTTTGTATCCGGGTGCAGCCTCCACGGCCTCTACACCCTGGTCGTTTGATCGAGTCAGAGGCAAGAGGAAGCACACATGGACTGGAAACCAACATAATCAATGACACCTAACAACAATTAATTAGACAGCCTAATTAAGGAATGGAGATGCCGTTTATTGTAGCAACGTTAGCTGCCTTTTAAAAAATTGTATTGTATTGTATTTTCTATTTTTTATTGATCGCCTTATATGGGAGCAATTTTCTCCGTTGACCATGCAGGTAAAATTTTCAAAATATTTGATTTTTACGATGATTGCAAAGATAAATGGTTGTATATATAGTTTTACAACTGTTGCAAAAATTAATATATTGGTAACATACTACCAGCGATAAGGAATGGAATAATTACAATAGAAAATACTATAGTAACTTATAATTTTACGATCATCGCAAAGAATATTATCCTGCATGGGAAATATTATGTTGCATAAATCACATCCAATTATCACCATACGTGGTGGAAATTACCATCTATAAATCACATTGGATAATAATCACTATATATGGCAATTTCTAGCATTCAAAAATAATGTACAACAATTAATTACCATACATAAATCATGTCATCAAAATAGAAATTTTATGACTATTCAAATATTGGAGTAATTTTTATTTTTCGTGTCATTGTAAAGTAGTAAATTTGCGGTGATACGATTTTTACAATTATATCTTTCTACAAAATAGTAAATTTAAATCATAGAGGTCATCTGAAAACTACACTACGATACAATTTTTACAATCAGAGAGGTCATCAAAATTATAAATTTGCAAACACTAAGATTATAACGATCCCTTCCACCAGGTGACAACATGCACACACGTAATTAACGAATGCGTACCAATCAACAGAATTAATCAACAATTAAGGACTAGGAATCAAAGGAAATAATTACATGCAACATGGCAACGGAACAAGGGTGGATGCAGCCACAAATTACCATGCATACAATCATAAATCATGTCATTTAATATTTTCCATGCATGACACCTTACATTATGGCAGCAAATCGCAAAATTAACATAGCTCTAAATAAATTGTGATAGTTACAATTATTGCAATTTTACTTCACACATGTGGCAGCCATGCGCGGGTGGGTGCAGGAAACCATGCATGGCAATCCGCGAAATCAGTGGGTAATCAAATTTTAACTAATTGCATTTGTTAGCAAGCAACGTGGCTACAGCTAAGGGGTGGAATCAATGTTTTTACGATTGTTACGATGAATGCGAACTGATAATAAGGGGTGGGTCAGTGTCCACGCTCGCTACACCCACCCACAGAATAGTCTATCCGTATCCGTATATATGTATGTGTCTTAATTTGCAAATTAAGTACTTCAATCGACCGGCCGGCAGGTGGTTAGAAATTCAGTGTCGTAGCTAAGCTCTAGTATACCACATCGATCCCTAGCTAATTATATATATAGTCCTGTCGTCTACAAATGCAGCATGTCAAAAACATGCATGCATGATGCATCTTGTATGTATCTGCATATGTTGATAAAGTTGCATGCACGGATGCATCGACTAGTACTTGTATTGCATTATACTAGTATATATACATGCATCATGTAGTACGACTATATAGGCTTACATGTGCATGCATGGCTAAATTGGCTTTAATGTATATTTATTTACTAGTATATGCATGTATGAAGCATATTTGCTATGTAAAGAAGGGCATTAGCTCATTTTGCTTCGCCCGTAAATCTCTTAATTATTTCAGTGTAGTACACTTGTTTTTACAATAAGTATAATACATTAGTATTTTCTCCGTTTCATAATGTAAGTGTTTTGATTTTTTTTTCGATCGTTTGACTATTCTTCATTTTAAAAAAATTATAGAAGTATCATATATTTTGATTGTGACTTAATTTATTACCAAAAGTACTTTAAGTACAATTTATTATTTTTTATATTTACACTAAATTTTTAAATAAAACGAATGGTCAAACGTGGCAGGAAAAAAAATCAAAATCCTTACATTATGAAACAAAGGTAGTACAAGTATTTTTTTTTACAAAATCACTACAGGGAGGCCTCTCGCAGTTTAAATTTTAATTATAAGAAACTGTAGTAAATTATAATTACAGAGGTCCAAGCTGGTATATTTGTTACCACTCTACTAAATAGAGTAAAATTTTGCAACAAAAAAAATATGATAGTGAATTTAAACTTATTAGAGTAAAATTTGTTTTTTCTAATTTATATAAGTTGAATTTGAACTTGCATATTTGTAGAGTGGTATATTTGCACACGATAATATGCCAATGAACGATGAATCTATGCATGTTTAATTAGAGGCAAAAAGGAGAAATTAAAGGCAAATCAAACCACCGACGGATGAAAATTCAGGGGGGCCTCACCTGGTTGGCACGAGTAGTACATCTGCTGCTGCTGCTGCCCGGCGGCCGCCGCCGCCGCCGACGATCCGCCACCGTCCATGCTGTACCCCATCATCTGCCTCGAGATGGCGAACAAGTCATCGCCGCCGCCGCAGTCCGCCGACAGCGGCGACGGCGACGAGCTATACCCACCCGCGGCGCCGCCGTGATGCCCGAACATAATCCCGGTGGACGCCGCCGCCGAGCCGCCACCGCCGTGGCCACAAGGCACCGCCGCCGCCGCCGCCTGGAGCTGTCGCCGGCGACGGCGAGAACGGGAGCGGCGATTCTGGAACCAGTAGAAGACGCTGGCGTCGCCGACGGCGCCGAATCGCTCGAGCAGCTTTCGAATTCTGACCGTCTCGTCCTTGGGCGGGTTCACCATTCCGCTGTTGAAGATTGACTCCAGGATCAGTATCTGCTCTGGCTTCGGCGTCCACCGCGACTTCACCGGCTCAGCCACCGCCGCACCATGCCTCTTCGGACTCTGCCCGCCGCCGCCGTCCATCGATCACCGGAGCTTAATTAATTAGCTCGTGAGAGAGAAAGAGAAAGAGATAGGTTTGCTTCGGTGAATGTGTGTGTGCGTTCGACTTAGCTTAATTTGCTTGTCTTTGCTTCCTGCGAGAGTGGGATTGCCCTACTTATATAAGGGTTGTTTGGCATAGCTCTGCTCCAGAAAAAGAAGCTTTTCTCTAAAAAAATCTTCTTTAGCTTGTAGCTACTGGAGCCACTACCTGTTTGGCTACAACTCAGCTCTACCAAATCATGGGTCCCAACTATTAGATCTTCTTCTCTCCATGCGCGTCCCCTCGCCCTCTCGCCGCCGGAGTCCCTCGCCGCGGCGGCGGTGCTGCTAAACAAGCTGCTGCTCACCACGGGGGACTCGCTGTCGGCGCTCGTCACCGCGGCGCCGGCC
>CM002485.1:22036188-22048743 GCA_000325765.3 Leersia perrieri | reverse complement strand
CTGCGCCGGCGCCAGGAGGGGAGAGGAAGGCTGACACCGGGAGGGGGGAGAGGGGGCCGGGGAGGGGAGAGAGGGGTGAATAGAACGAATCAAACTGTTATTTTTGTGTAACCAGTGGCATGGTGGGTAAATTATTTCATCTCCACCGGCTCTAGGTTTAGGTGGAGTACCTCTTGAGGAGCTCCACAAAATTTATGGTGATGGAGCTCAAAACCTGAAGCTAGAGTTACTCTAGCTGCTATGTTTGGCAAAAAAAATGAAGCAGAGTCCATTTTGATAGAGTGGAGCGCTGCCAAACAGTCCCATACTCTCGCAGACTCCACAAACTCCACGAGCTAACCAAACACCCAGGTCACACAGACCTGTCTCTAAACATGAAGGTGTTCAATTTGCCACTCAGGCTAATTAACTCTGGTATAATAAATAGTTGTATAATAAATAGAGTTCACTTTCAAATAGACATTAATTTTGTTTCACGCAAAAATGCGCGGAAAATACCGCTAGTTGCAGATAAACATCTCTTGGAATAAATATGGTGTCACAAAAATTCATACCGAGTGCTGTTTAAGAATAATGTGTAGAAAAGATATTACTTATCCATTGCTTATAATTGTGTGTTGTTTAAGAAGATATTATCTTTATCAATGGGTAATATAAGCAAAACGCTTGAATTTGTGTAATGTACTATTTGACCTAGTTTTCTGAAAAAAAACCATGCTTGTTGCTCTTTGCAATGCAACTCGTTTATATAGTCATTATGTGATTGTCAAGAGATTTATGCATGTGAGGATACAGGAGACTTAGGACCAGTGAAGAAAAGACATGGACAGATCAGGAGTAAGACACTGATCAAATGAACTGTTCTAGCCTCAATAGTTCCAGTGAGTTTGAGAAATGCAATCGTTTATATAGCCGCAATGATGAAGGGGTCAGCTAAGACAGATGGTGACGGATCGAGTGGAGAGAAGGTTCTGAAGAAGCCAGAAAAATTCTGCCTTGTCCTCGTTGCAACAGCATGGATACAAAGTTCTATTACTACGGCAACTATAACATTAACCAGCCCAGGCATTTTTGCAAGAGTTGTCAGAGATATTGGACGGCAGGTGGAAGCATAAGGAAACATCCTAGCCTGTTGGTGCTGGTAGGCGCAAGAGTAAGAGCTCCAATTAATACAAATTCAATTCCCGCAGTATATATATTGATTCCAGGCAGCAGTCTAGATGCTCCTGCTTGTGATTCTCCCCTCTGTAATTCCATGGACTATGTGCGGAAAATTGTAGAGCAGAGTAAGAGCGCCAAGCCTACCTCAACACCACAACCCAGATATGGAGAAACCCAGACCTGCCAGGCTTCAGGAACAACTTCAGATAGTCCCCGGAAATCCGGAATGAATCAGTTAACGGCTCTCCAGTCCTAGGAAAGCATTCCAGGAACTCGAAACCCCAAGGTGATGACAAGGGAGAAAAAAGTTTGTCGATTCCGAAAACACTTCCGATCGATGATCCTGATGAAGCTGCAAAGAACTCAATCTGGACAACCCTTGGCATTGAACCAGGTGGCCGTGCCATGGATGTTCAGACCATTCCAGTTGAAATCTGAAAGCAGATAGCTGATATCCGGTGCTGCTCGAGTCCTGCAAGTGAATCCAGAAGCTCTGTCGCGATCGCAATCTTTCCAGGAAACAACGTGATATGGAACAAATTGTGTGGCAATTGTCTCAAAAAAATGTTATATTTAAGGAAGTGCTGCAGCCTGAACGATGATTGGCGATGTAGGCGCTGCTGCTAACATGAAGGCAGCGCTACTGTACTATTGAAACATGAAGAGTACTATTCTCGACATTTTCGATGATTTGCCTGAAGGGCTTGCACCAGTCTACCGGGTTCATGATCAGGCTGCCAGCATGTGTTTTTGTTGTGCAATAATAATAATTGTTAATAATTTTGCGTAAAGAATATCCAGCTTTCTGGTTGGGCTAGCCTTTACGGTACTAATCAATTATACTAGTGAGTGAATGAATAATCGATGTCAAATATATACTAGTGATACATAGTAGTATACAACTATAGTATATAATATTACAGAGCATATAGAAAAGGACGGTCCTAACTGTATTACCTCATTATATAAGAAAATAAAAAAGAGGTGAATTCACATTGAATACTCGTTAAGTCGATGGCATGATAGGTAGTTCCTTAAGTTAATAAATTAATTACCATAATGCACATATAAATTAACGGATATATTTCATCTATACTAGTCCTCATCGATAATTAGTATTGGTACCGTAAGAAAACCCTTCTGGTTAATGGCCCATATATGGCATCACCTGTTAACTTGTGGGCAACATTTTTGTAGTACGTGATCATGTTTACTTCTTGTTGTCTTTGGTTCTCCATTGCTTCCTTAGTTACCTTTATGGCTTGTATTTTGATTAGTTGAAGGGCTCCTGTCTTTTTTTTTTCAAGGAGGCAAAAGAATTGCCTCATATATTAATAGAGCATGAGCAAAGGTCTGAAATTTCTCACAGGAAAAAAAAGGAAGTTAAATGATTCCTCTCAAAGGTGGTAACTTTCCTAATTTTGCTGCTTCCGATTTCACCCACGCCCTCGCCTCTTCTTTGATTTTTGCCAGTATTGTTGGATATGCGAGAAGACATTTATGGAGATTCTCACATTCCGCTCGAATGAGAATTCCTAGGCCACCAAGAAGATAAGAGATTTGATTGGTTTCCGAGAGGGTTAAGGACCCCTCAGCACGCACATCCACCACTCCTCTACCGTTGCGCAATTGTCCAAATCTTGTAAATTCATGTGAATGCTTGCTCATCTCTGTATTTGCGACCAAATTTGGCACGACAAATTGCAGCGTGCTAGCAGGTGCATAGCTATCTGTTGAGTTACACAGCAAAGCGAGTAGATCTGTTGGTTGGCCCATCCCCTTTGTTGTATTCGGTCTGCCATCCAAACTCTGTTTTGCATTGTCAGCCTAGGGAACAACATGCATTTTGGAGGGGTCCAACACTTCCAGACTCCCTGGTTGTGAACCAGGGAAATTGCTGTTACGAAATGCAGATCATATGCTGATTTCGTCGTGTATTCACCATTGGACGTGAACTTCCACGTGATGGTATTTATGTCACCTACCAGCCATGGGGCCTCTTGTGTCATCGTCCATAACTGCAGGTATTGTACCAAATGATCTGCCTCCGTGAGCCTGTCCAAAAAAAATGTCGCTAATCTATTTGTTACATGTACGGACTTCATACACTAATCTATTCTTTCTTCTTTGTAAGTTAGATACTAACGAGGAGCTTGGCATCTATTATTGATAGAGAATAAAATATGGTGAACGCGAGCCTTGAGTGGGACTCAAATGCTGGCGGGCTCACACGAACGACATCGTTCTGGCCAGTTAAACGTACGTGCTCCTGTCCTTTGTTCATCTTTGTTGCCTTTATATCAACATCAGGCATGAAGCTAGCCAAGAATATTATCGGGGTCAACTCCTTGGTATGACACATCAAACTTCAATCGAAACAACATTTTACTGAAGGATTCTTAAATTCCGTCTGGGTCAACTGACCCCGACAATCATGCCTAGCTTCGCCCATCTGTAGAGTCTCAACTAAAGCCTGAATAGAACACCCTTCCTTTGTGGATGTGACAACTGACTCGGTGCAGTGAATGTATGCACCTGTTTTCAGCTCCATGGCTTGCTTTGGCACCGAAACAATTTGACAGCCTTGAGCTGAGACTGGCACATCAGTCCATTGAAAACGGCTTTACTGCTTGTTGGAAAACAACCATCGTGGAAAGGAGTTTGATCTCATTGAGGCTGTGGTAGTACTTTTGTTGTGGTGTTAACGCAACTATGGAAGGGAATTAGTATATTAAGTATTACATCCATGATACATGTGTGGTCAGGGGATAGGTCAAAGCTTACTCTAGTCGATGCTAGGCAGCAGCATATGCATCACTTCAAATTATCCTCCAAACTGCTTGAAAGCATTTCATCATTTATTAGTAGTTAATTGTAGCTTTCTATGTATACTTACTATATTATTCAAGTGTATTTCTATATGGATTGTAGGCCCTCTATCAAATTTCCATATTTTCTAATTATGAATTTTAGTTATTTCTAAATTGTATTTCTATATGAACTCTAAACTCCTCTTTTAGTTTTACTTTCTTTTTAATTTCAAACTTCATAAATCGTATTCCTACTCAAATTTTTTTTCTCCGATTAATGTGGGATTTACGGTCTTCAGAATGAACGGACAGTCTCTTTTCAAATCTATTTTAATAATATACTCCCTCCAGTACTACAATTATTGATGTTTTAGCTAATGGGTGAAAGGATGCTAATTGTTGAAGTTTGCTGGTGTTCATATCCTTACATGCATGCATGTCATTAAGATTGACCCTTTTTCTCTAGAGATGCCTTCTTGAATCCTCCAATGCACGAATGGTTGTGCTTGCATGGCTGTATGTATTATAGTTTATTGAGAAGATTGTTGATTACCATTAGTACACCCTAATAAATCACTCCTTGGTATGTGAGAACATGTCCAAAACGTCAATAATTTTGAAACCGGAGAGAGTAACTAGCAGGGTGACCTGCATAATTGTGCAGCTAGCATTGATGCAAATTTAGATATAAAATTATCTATATTTTTCTTGGTTACCTGTTGTAATCATCCAATTGTTTTGTCGCCCCTACACTTGCTAGCCCGCCTTCACTTGTATTTGTATGTCTTAGGACTAAAAGAATTAAACATTGTTGTCGGTGATATAGGCCTGGGGTCCCCATAGGATATGAGAACGAAGTGCTGGGCCCAGCCGACCGCGCCCAAGGAGGTCGGGCTTGTCGTCCCCCCTCCCCCGCCCGCCAAGGTGCGCGGTGACAGCCCTCGAGACAACTCGGCAGCCCCATATGGCAAACATAATAAGACCCAACCACCAACGACCAAATACTAACCACCCATAATTATAGTTTAGCATACGCGCGACGTTAGGTGACTCTATGTCAATCACCGCACTACGTGGCATGAACGAATTCCTCCTCGTCAGGGGTGTGCAACTGCTCACCGGTCCCATAAGGGCTGTCTTGTACCATCGTCACTGGTTGGTGGGAGGGCGCCTTTACCCAAACGGCTGACTGCCCCCTTCTGTTCTCGATGACAAGTGGGGCTGTCAGTTGGGGGTTCGATAACCCCCATTCTACTGTCTTCATGCTACCAACGAGTCCGTTCAGATGATGGACACCGAAGTCAAATACCCCACCTTTTTCCACATCGCCTATCCTACTGTGGGTCCCAGTGTTAGACCCGTGCCTCTTTCCCGTCTTCGGATGTTTTCCAAGATGA
Organism: Leersia perrieri; assembly: GCA_000325765.3. Lineage (NCBI taxonomy): Eukaryota > Viridiplantae > Streptophyta > Magnoliopsida > Poales > Poaceae > Leersia > Leersia perrieri. Next base: position 22,043,375 of record CM002485.1, on the reverse strand, counting down.
CGCACAACACAATGAAGATAATAGTTTTTGTACCTCTTAGCTAAGTTTTAGTCTCTATGGTAACCCCTTGACAGCACAAAAGGAGGACCGGGATTAGCGTATAGGGGGTTTAGTTGTTGAACTAAAACCCAACAAGAGATAGGCAAGAAGTGTACTCGAATTTCATAAATAGCCAACAACACAGGAGCAGGGTGTTATGCTTCCTAGCGGCCCGATCCTGTATAAACATATGTCTCCACCACTTTCCACAGTGACCCCGAGGTCTCCCTATCTCTCTCGCTCCCACGTACTCTGTGCCGAACAACAAGAGGGTCACACCAACCCTCGTTCGAGGAGTTTACCCTCCAACAATTGTCTTGCTTGGGTGCCATTTTTATAGTTTTAAAAGTCCCGTTTAGCCAGTGATATGTGGGTGCTCTACTTTCCTCTATTGTGGGCCATTTAGATATAATTATATTATACTTTTTTCAAAATTGATTTCATAGCATAAGTTAATCTTGATTTGAGATATATAGCACGGAAAGTCTCTGGTCCACTTTAATAACAATGAATGTTAACTCTATTCTCATCTATAGCACTTCACCAAGAATCCTATTGTTTTTCTTTTCCAAAAGTCACGATACAAAATACACGAACTGTACTCTATGTTTATCCTTCCAACTCCAGCCTCTTTTTTTCGTTTCTTTTTCGTACTCATCGGGCACCCAAGCTAGAGGCTATAATTTCCTATGAAAAGCTTGCCAACTACCACCTCCTAAACTTAAACGACACTGCCGGTGACACTACCCTCATGCTTGCTCGTTGGCTTCTATGAAAATCAGCATGATGTTTATGGATTCATCAATAACTACTGTCAAGGGAGAGCCCCTTCATTCTGGTCTTGATGATGTGCCTGTGTTTTATACCCTAATGCTCGTGAGAATGAGATTACTTTATGCAATGGTTTGTCCTTTGTTGGTACGCTAGTTCCGGTCGTTTCTCCACGCCGAGCTTTATTGCTCGTTCATGCTCGCCTCTTCGTCGTCGTCGCCTCACTGCTTAATTGCTTGTCGCCACACTGCTCGATCGCTCACGTCATTGCTGCTGTTCAAGCTTGCTCATCCATTGTTCTTGCTGTTGCAGCTCTACTCATAGCTGATCGCCGTGTCCGTGGCTTGTTAATGCAAGATATCTCTGCTGCCCGCCTGCCCCCTTTTGGGTGCTTGCTCATCACTGCTTGCCTGCTGTTGTTGTCCCTCACTAGCTAGCTAGGACGTTTCCTGTTTCCGTTTTGTTTTCTTTGCTAACTATGAGTGCAGGAACGTTTGGAGTGCCACAACAATCTTAAATAAATTCATGTCATGTTATGGTGAACTGATGTAATACAGCAAGTTCAAATATAATTGATATTTCCTCAAAAAGTATGCTTGTATAAATATGCACGATATACTTAATTATTTTTAGTCTACATGAGATTAGATTTTTGAGTATGATTTAACTTTTACATAATAGGAACTACCCCAGTTTTCATTAACTACACTATAATAATTAGGCCCACAACGATCTAATGATTAATTTTTTATTTTTCTTAAAAGATAAACAATTTCTGGTAAAATAATCACACGCGGGACATTTCATATTTTTCATTCCAAATTTTAATGATTTTTGTAGTTTACTTTGTATTCATATTGATATTCAATTTTGATATTTATTTATTATTCCGAATTTTAATTAATCTCATGTTATGTGTTCTAGACATACTCGTATTTCAATACTCCTAACTTTTTATTCAATTTTTTCAATATCGTACTCTTATATTGACTACATTTTTTTTCCTATGATTAACGTGGAAATTTTTAGTCTACCGAACGAATATGATTCCTATTTTAAAGGTTGTCTATGGTATCACGTTCTCGTTCATTCAGTTTTCATGGCTTCAGGACGTGCTACATTTTCCTTCCACCTTTAATTGCTTACTAACATTTGACATTTATGGGTGAATGGGTCCTCCAACATTGATTAGATTTTTGTACTTGATTACTGGCTCCAACGTTTACAAATGCATGCAAATGTGTCAGACTCCTAATCAGTTAAACCTATGTATCCGACCCCTAATCGGTTAAAGCTTTTAATCATCAGTTTGTGGTGAACTGAGTAACAAATAGGCAGGAAACATTTCTGTAGTTTTTTTAATTCCTACTCAAATATTCTCCCCTTTAATCTACATCATTAAAAAAACTAGATCAACAACTATCTAATGGGAAAAATATTTATGCTTTTCTTTGATTAATTAATGTAATAATTTCTAGGACTGCAAAAGCAAACATATATAGTGGCACCCTTAAGATGATACTTTCCATCAGTTAAAATATCTAATAAATTTAATCGGTGTGAAATAGCATATGAAAAGGTGAACAAAGCATGCCGATTGATTAGCAAAAGGCAATAAGAAGATGAAATAAGGACATGTATAACAATAGAGCCTAACATGGTCTCTTAAACAATAAAATAGTACTTAGAGCGGATCATCTACAATGGTAGAAACAACAAATGATATAACCATTAAATATACCAAACTGAATTTTTATTACATTTATTTCATTTTTTCCCTCTCTCACGCTTTGTCAATGTTATACTGTTGTCATGAAAAACACTCTAACCTTATTATAGTACTCAATATAGGGTACCACCGTATAGTTGTGTATATAGTAACCGCGTATTCCGGATACCTTTACAATTATGGTGAGAGGTTCACAGGTTCACAGATTATTACACGATTAGGAAAAGCCAGGAAAACTTTATATACTAAAAAATACAATCCAAATAACATAAATCTTACTCCTTCTTTATCTTGCCATATATTCTATTTGGAATCCCTAAGTCCGATTAGACTAGGATTACCTCACAGGAGGTATAAATCTACAAGCTCCTATAGGGCTCAATGCAAGTTCAGTCTGACGACTTACAATCCACTAGAACACTTAGAAGACCTTGAAAACATCCTGTCGACAACCTCGTCAATTCGACTAGCCCCTCATATACACATATAGCCATACACCCTATACAAATAAAGACTTAGTATAATAAGTACATATGCACATGTTGTTGATGTACTATGTTTACCAATATGCAGAGTAGAGATATTTTTATTATTTTCTAGATTATATTACTATATCATGTTTTTTTCTTGTTAATGTAAAAATTTATAATCTCCAGAGTGAACGTGATTCTTCTTTTTAAAGCGGTTTTAATAATATGAGACATAGATAGATAGATACTGTTCAACAAGAGGTTCAACTCTAAAGAAATAGACAGCATTTTTTTAGTACATGTTACTTGTTGCTGTCTTTGGTTCTCCGTTGCTCCCTTAATTACCTTTATGGCTTGCGTTTTGATTGGTTGATGCTCCTGTCCTTTGTTCATCTTTGTTGCCTGTTCTTTGTTCATTTTGTTGCCTTTTATATCAGCATCCGTAGAGTCTAAAACAAAAGCCTGAATGTTTGTGGATGTGACAAGTGACAAGTGACTTGGTGCAGCGAATGCGAACATGCTGCCGTTTTCAGTTCAATGCATGTTGCGGTTTTCAGTTCCATCGCTACCTTTGGCACGGAAACAATTTGACAGCCACATCAGTGCATTGAAAACTGCTTTACTGCTTGTTGAAAAACAGCCAGCGTAGAAAGGAGTTTGATCTCATAGACTGTGATAGTACTTTTGTGGTGGAGTTGACACAACTAATGCAAGGGAATTAGTTTTAAATTTCCATGACACGTGTGTGGGCAGGGGATGGGTCAAAGCTTACTGTCTGTTGGTTGCTCCAATATTATTCCCAGCCGATGTTAGGCAGGCAGCAGCATATATACATCCACCAGACCAAATTGCACTTCTGTGGACGTCGTCAAAACATTTTTTGCAGGCGGCCTGACAATGAAGCCGCCCCTAAAAATAGGGGCCGGGCCGATGCCATACCGAGTCGTCTATAAAAAATTCACCAGAAAAATCACATTATTTTCCTGGGCGGTTATGGTTTTTACTCGCGGCTTATGGACCACCTGTAAAAAAAAAGAAAATCCCTCCTTCCCTCTCCCTCACCCTCTCACACCGAGAGGCGACAATGGCGGTGGTGAGCCCGCGCGTGCGGCGATGATGGTACCCGGCCCGAGGTCGCCGGATTTGGAGAAGGTGGCCCTGGGACAGGCGACGGATGATGGATCTAGCGGCGATGTAATACCCTGTCTCCAACAGTCGCATTAGCTTGCCATATACGTTAAGAGAACCCATGTTTGCATAGTAGCACTCTTAAAACTTTCATACTCGTTTCATGTAAAAGGGTTTACCCGATGATACCATGGTTAAAGCACAAAGCCTTATAAATAGGTCCTCACCCATCTAAACTTTCAAGATGGTACTAAACCACCACTACACAACACTTGTGCCAACACAACACCACACTAGAAGGCTTTATTGGGTTGGGGTGTTATAGTCAATGACTCGATGGAGTGGAAGAAGCTGTGTCGACGGCGACGTCAAGATCCATCCACTGTGACCCCTTGGAGGCTGGACCTGTCGGCGGTGGCCTCTGGGCCGTCGACAGGCGGCTCGGGGTGGCGGCGGGGATGGCGAGGCGAGCGGTTATGGAGGGAGCAGCGACAACGGCGGCTGCCTGATCCGGTCGCAGCGACGGTGTGGCGGGCAGCGGTGCGGCTCGGCGGCCAACCGGCCGGCCGTAGTATTTTTTCAATTATTTTGAATTTTTTCCGCCCCAAATATTTTTGCAGGTGGGTGGATTTTCCATCGCCTAAAAAATGCATGTTTGTAGTCGGGTGGGGGAGCTGCACGAAAAAATCCCGCTCGCCTAAAAAAGGATTTTAGCAGACTGACGTCGGACTGCCTATAAAAATACGTGATTTTTTTAGGCGATGTATAGCCGACGCCCCACTGACCGGCTCGCAAAAAATCCTTTCTCCTGTGCATAAAAACGATATTTGGCATAGTGATCCATTTGTTCAAAAGTATCCCCCTAACTGCTTGAAAGCATTGCGTCTTTTACTGGTAGTTAATTGTAGAATTCTAAATTTACTTAAAAGTAAATTTCAGTTTGGGCAATATATTATTACCATTGTTGCTGTTTGGACTATGGCCGTGTTGATTCTGCCTGTTTGGCAGAACGACTGTTTGTACGTCACAGTAGCATACAAAACAAGAAATATCATTAACAATGGATTAATTAAGTATTAGCTATTTTAAATTTAAAAAATAGATTTATTTTTTAAATAATTTATATATATATATTTTTAAAAAAACACACCGCTAAGCGGTTTGAAAAACGTGTTAAGAAAAAAAAAAGAAAAAACACTGCACTAGAACAGACGTACGTCATCGGCGCAGCGACGGCATTTCTCCTCTCTCTTTCCCCCTCCCTGCTATCTCCCACTGCACCCCGTCGGCCTAGCACGGTCATCGGTGTTGTGCAGGCTAGCCCACGAGTGATTTAGACCTTTAGATCCCAAGAGGAGGAGGTGCTCACGGCGACGACCTGACCCAGAAGAGGGCAGGAGCATGACAGTACTGAATCTGGATGGAGCAGCGGTTTCCAACATCTGGATGAGTAGCAGAGGGCAGGTCGGCAGCAGCGCTGGTGGATCGAGCTCGAGCTTGAGCGGCTGGCACACCGGAGGAGCTGGTCCATGACACAAGCTGTACAAGCGGATGTGATGCTCTGCCCTAGGCTTACTAACCAAATGGCAGAGCATCAGAACATGGCTTCACTGAAGCAATCGAAATTAGTAAAGCAGCCTTTTAATTACAACAATCAATTTGTGTTGCATGTACTCCTAACGTAAGCATCAACAACTAGGCTTCTATTTGAATCTATTGGTTGGCTTTGCAAATCGGCTATGTTTATCTCTCCACGCCTAGGAGCTACTGGCTCTGATCCAGCAGACGGTCAACCCCTTGCTGATCAGAGCTTCACCTCGTCCTCCTCCCTGGGCAAAATAAACATGGTAGTAGCTCGAGCATATTACTCCACTGCCCTTGATCCAATATTGCATGTTTTGGCAAGATTATATGGTATTAAGTGTAAAGCGTGGTACAACCTGGTCCATTATGTAACTATGTAACTAGTCAACGTGAAATTTACTTATTGACTTTTACCTTTGTCCTAAAATATAGCAATATTTAAAAGGATATGATACATCCTGAGATAACAAATGTGGACAAAGTATGTCTAGATATATTATGCTATGATAAGTCTAATTCATATAGAGGTTGCAATATTATGGAATAAAGGCAGTAACTACCTCTTGCTAGCTGGTGATTGGTGACAAAGTTGTGCATTTACCAACCAGAGAAAATACGAACGCGGCTGCTCTGCTTTGAGCATCTAAAGGAAGAGGTGAACGGTAAAATGTGTCTAGCGCTACAGTGCAAAACAGTGATTTTATCTTTATTTATTACTGCTACAAGTACGCACAGTCTAAAATAGTAAAACTTACTGTACCAATTCATTGTTTAGTTTGTAATGTAGCAGATCAATTTTGTTCGCTCACTGTGGATCGGGTGACTGAGAACTACCAAATTAAAGTCACAACACTGTTTGTCTTTGCCTTTAGGGACTAAAGCCAAAGGATCCATTTCCAAAAAATACTACGATCAAGCATATTTTTGCTAGTAAAGGACTACTAGAGTAGAGTAGTAGGTCTACTAGATTTATTTTAAGAGAAAGAGAGAAAGTAATGGTACATGCTGGCCTTTCATTAGAACCGGATTTATTGACTTTGGGCATTGAAAGTCATAGGGGAACAGTAAACTAACTCTTGTGCTACTGTAGACTGTGGATGCTATGCTGGGTCCATCCAAATCGTCCATCGCAAATTGCATGAGACCAAAAATCTTGGAGAGTCACTCTAGTTTTCCTAGAGTCGGAGGGTCGCGTTGGCACTTTTGTGACCGGATCTACAGCTTTAGCTTATTTTACTTTAATTTCTCTCTCATGTTCACACACGTACACACGGCCGAGCCGTATTGATACGCAGCATGTATATATGTATATATACGACATATGAAATGATTTTATCAATGGCTAGCTAGCTAGCCGTTACACACTCCACATATATTCTCAGTCGATCGACCGTCCGTTGTTCTTCAAATGGTTTATATTGTACACTCCAAATATATATAGTACGTATATACTTTTCATATATATA